>JAJLRO010000047.1:0-87279 GCA_030566995.1 Sungouiella tsuchiyae
GGGAAATACTATATCTTTAAATAGTATTTCTCGTGATTAGTCAGTGATGTACTTTTGCCGAAATTCATACTCAATTAGGCCTTCCGAGATAACGATCGGTCCAGGTCAAGATAACGACCAATTCAGATTAGGAAGTAACCGATTATCTCTTGCCGAAGCCAATTGCTGATCGAGTTCTTATCTTTTACAACCTAATCAGGGTTGTAACTCCATCCTCGATCATTCACTGGAAAATGAGCACTTCTGGACTGCACATTGGTCCACACATTTCAACATATCATTTAAGATTATATCACTACTTTCGTTATTATACTGGACAATACTACGAGTTATCTAGTCACAATCAATTATACTATGAAATTATATAAATTATTAACACTTATGCCTGCCTTGGTCCATTCATTCGAGGTGTGGGTAGGCGGAGAATTTATACTACCAGAAGGAAGTGTGCAGTCGAGCATTGGCACATGTAATCTTGAGGAGATCTATATGGTGCATAATGAGCTGTGGAGTTCAGTGATGGCTGAATTGGAAAGCTGTGAGATGGGTAGAAATATAGATGTCCCTGAAGTAGGTGATGCACCCTATTTTACAATTGATCAACCACTATATGCTTTAGTTGATGCACAGAGCAATTACACTCTAGGTGTGAGCATGAATATGAGTTATTTGAACAATTTGGCGATGCATATCACAAGTGATGATAATTCTGAAGCACGCAAGAGGTCTAAAATCAGCCAAGGGTTGACCGTTGTGACATTGAATGCGACAAATGTTAGGTATCATCCACAACATCCAGTGATAAGCAGTAGGCAAGGAGCGAGAATGTCAAATTTGCAAAAAAGAGACTGGACTGATACTGCGACTTATGTTTTCTACTATGCGGCTGGTGGTGCTGTCCTAATGGTGTTGGAGAAGCACAATAACTGGGGCTGGTATAGGAAGGTCGTCGATTTATACTTTAGCTTGGCTTGGGCCTTCGGCGCTGCTATGGGTAAAATTGCATACTTACTTCAGCAAGGTTTTATTTATGGTTTTGTGTGGCACTAGTCCCTCCCCACCCAGAAGCACCATTACCATATGATATGGTTATGTGCAGTACTATGAGATAGGCACCAGTGGTGTCAGGGCCAGGAAGATCACCACTGCCGTTTTTGCAACATCAAGTGTCAAATTTGCAACATCAAGTGCTAAATTTGCAACCTTGAACTTTCAACTTGCTAACACGAAATTCATCTTTTTGCAATATCTGCTTTTGTCCTCTAACTCCCTGGCACTGCTGCTATCATTATTCGCCTCTACACGACCCGCATGTCTCCGACCTTAATAAAATATCTCACCTCAACTACTCAACCCAAAATGAGTTCTACAAGCTCCGAGCTCACCCCACTTTTCGCTCCGTTCTTGGGGTTTGCCGGCTGTGCCGCATCCATGATCTTTTCCTGCGTGGGTGCAGCGTTCGGTTCTGCAAAATCCGGAATTGGTATCTCGGGTATTGGTACCTTCAAGCCAGAACTTATCATGAAATCGTTAATTCCCGTGGTGTTGTCGGGTATTCTCTCCGTGTACGGATTGGTGGTGTCGGTGTTGATCGCAGGAGGTATGAATCCCTCTGAGGAGTACTCTTTGTTCAAAGGCACCATGCACTTTGCTTGTGGTCTTTCGGTGGGATTGGCTTGTATGGCTTCTGGTTACGCCATTGGAGTCGTGGGCGACGAAGGTGTGAGACAGTTTATGCACCAGCCCCGTTTGTTTGTAGGAATAGTGTTGATTTTGATTTTCGCCGAGGTGTTGGGGTTATACGGCTTGATTATCGCCTTGATCTTGAACACAAAGGGTACCTAGCTTACATACTCAATGCATTGTTAGAAATTTACTGTACATATGGAGGTCCCGCAAGACATCATCTCCTTTTCTAGGCAGTGGACCCTAGTCCGTGTGCATCTTATCGTCGTCGGCCTTGCCGTTGGACCCCAACGTCACTCTACCTTCATTGTCAATGAACTTGTGGGAAAACTCACTGACAAACTTCACCGACCGCTCAGAGTCCAAGAACAACGTGTACGCTCTCTTGAGGTCCACCAAGTCGACGCTCTGGCTCTGTCTCTTCAGGGCAATCTGCTGCGACACGGAAATCAAGTTGGCGGCATATCTCAAGCTGGTCTCCTGGCCAATCTTGGTCAACAACTCCAATGCATCGGCAGTCAACTCCACCTCCTCCTCGTTGGCGCGAATCGACAAGATGGTCCGGATCTCGTCGGCTGTGTAGTTGGCGGTGTGGATGATAATGGATCTGTCCAACAAATCCAATGGAACTCCATGGGGAGACTTATAGTTGGTGCCTCTGGTCTGCGACACGCCACGATTGGTGGCCATCACCACAATAGGGGCAAAGTCGTCCTCTAGCGCACGGTTGATGAACGAGAAACACTCAATGTCCAACATGTGGACCTCATCGATGAACAATACTCCAGGAACAATCTCCGCCTTGCCTTCCTCCTTCCATTCAGCCACCTTGGTGTTGATCTGGTCACGAACCTCCGATCGGATCTCGCCGGTGTCTCCCGAGAACAACGCCAAGAAGCCCTGCTGTCTGGAGTTAATGACATCAATCTCATGTAATGAAACCGTGTGGACGACTTCCTTTCTCTTCTGCAACTCACCTTCTGGACACTGGACGAACTTTGTTTCTGGGCCCATGGCGTCGTAGTCTCTGGCCCGGGTGAACGACTTGCCCAACTTGGTGATTTTGCCCGACGCCTTGTCGATGGAAATCACATCTCCTGCCAACACTTTCTCCTTGGTCAACCCCTCGATCATCTTGTTTCCCAACTCGTAGATCGTTTCCATGTCAACGGTCTTGATGGTGAGCTTTCCCTGCTTGTGGCCGCCGGTGATGGAGCGGTCGATCTGGATCTCCACCACTTCACCTTCGATGATTTCTGTTTCCTCCTTGATCTTGATGCCGATGGACTTTCTGAACGCCTGGGTCAACGACTCGGTCTTGGACAAGTCCAACGAGAAGATCTCCGACCCGGCAATAGCCGTGAACGGCACATTCTGGCCCAAACTCTGCGACAAACCCATGGCAATGGCGGTTTTTCCTGTCGATGGAGGTCCCGCAATCAAGACGGCTCTTCCGGCAATCTGGCCTGCCTGAACCAACTTCAAGATGAGTCCGGCGGCTCTTCTAGCCTTGATCTGGCCAACCATGCCCTGTGCAGACTCCTTGGGCACCAAATTGTCATCCAAACCCAATCCGGAGATGTGAGAATGCGACGCAATTAGAGAGAGTCCATTCTGGTCGGTCGACTGAGACGACGTGGTAGCTATAGTGGACGCCTGGGGGTTAGTAACGGGCACCATGTGGCAAAATTTAATTGGGGGAACGTACCATTTGGTTCTTGGAGAAATAGTTTGAGTTTTCGATAGTGAAGAGGTGGATGTCGTGGGCTGCGCACGACACTGGTGAGACTATGGGGATGGAAATGGAGATGGAAATGGGGACGGGAAATGTGAATGGCGAGAATAGGAAATTGAAAGTGGGGTCGAAATTGATGGTTTCGGCAATCTAGACATTTTTTTTTTTGTATCTATGATTTTGTGTTGATTCTTGTTGGCTTGTCGACGAGCCGTGGGACATACAAATTGCCTACAGTACCGTTGTAGGTGCGCTTGTAGCTACTACTACCCAATTTCGCCACTAATATTCTCATTGATAAACTCTATTAACTAAAGCGTCTTCTTGACAAACAACAGATCCTCCTTATACATATTGTCAATTTGCGTTCCAAAGAACTTGGCAGCAATAGGACGTCTAATCTTCATGGTAGGTGTGATCACGTCTCTGTCTAACCGCAATGGCTCAAACTCAATATACAAGTTACGGACAATCTCGAAGCCCTGAAGTCCATTCACGTGCTTGTTCAACTCCCCGAGCAACTTGATTTTGTTCTCAGGCTTGTTCACCTCTCTCAAAATGTCTTCCTCACTCAGAAGTTGCGACTGGCTGACTCCACACTGGCGATTCAAAAACTGGACAGCCTTTTCGGGGTCAACGCCAACAATGGCAACCAAAAAGTGGTTCAAAGAGTTTCCGTGCACAAAACACTGGGTAAGAATCGTGTTTCCAGAGAGATAGGCATTCTCCACCTTTTCGGGGGTGACGTACTCACCTTGGGCCAACTTGAAGTAGTTCTTCACACGGTCAATGATGAAAATTCTGCCGTTTTTGTCGATCCTGGCCACGTCTCCTGTGGAGAACCATCCATCGTGCAAAGATTTGGCAGTCTCCTCTTCATTCTTATAGTAATGTGCAAAGATCTGTGGCCCACGAATCTCAAGCTCTCCGCTGGGTCCCAGAGGGTCATCCACCTTGTAACCCAAGGTGGGCAACTCCTTGACTCTGATCTCGCTGCAGACACCTGGAGATCCACATGATCCCGGGTTCAGCTCATATGGCGAACTGAATGAGAATCCAGCAAACAGCTCCGTCAAGCCATATCCCTGAGAAAATCCGATATTGAGGGCAGCCTTCATGAATTTGACCGTCAGAGGAGCAATTGGAGCCAGTCCAGTGATAAGATACTCCAATTCGTCAAAACCCAAGGCTGCACGCACCTTGGGTGCAAACACACGGTCGTAAAGCCAATGCTCACCTTTGTTTTCATCCTCGGAGTTTTGTCTTTCGTTCTTGATGCCGATAAGCTTCTCGAAAAGTGCGCTCTTGATAGCCAGATCCAGTTTAACGGTTGCGAGCTTGATGGCAGTCTCCATCTTGTTGTAGACACGAGGCACGTTGGCCATGTGTTTGGGCTTGAAGTATTTCAAGTCTTCAATCAAAGTCAATGGCGTACTGTTCATCTGGGGGAATCCAGTCAATCCACCCAACACCATGTTGAAGGCAATCGCCTGTCTTTCAAAGATGTGAGCCAACGGCAAGAAAGACAATGCCTTGTCGTTCTTAATGAACGGAACACGGCAAAGAAGGAAGGTGATCCCCGCAGCACAGTTTTCTTGAGTCAAAACCACACCTTTGGGAGCACTGCCGGTGGTTCCTGAGGTGAAACTGATGGTGTAAGCAGTCTTGGCCGAAGGAGGCAACTCAGCATGAGGAAAGAATTTCCCGACTCCACACACCTGCTCGATTTCGTAAAGTTCGATGTTGGCAGCACGAGCTCTCTTCACCAAAGCGTCGCCGGTGCCCCTAGAGACGCAGTCCAAGGGGTCCATCGAAACAAGCGAGATGACAGAGGCCAACTTCTCAGGCAGCCTTTCCTTCAAGGAAATAAGGGTCTCGATGTGATCGTACGACAGAACCACCACAGGCGACTCGGTGAGCGCCAAAATGTACTCGGACGCCGACTCACCCAAGGTGTCATACAAGACGGTATTGGTGATGGCATACGATACACAAGCCAAGTCGGTCAACACCCATTCAGCACGATTAGCCAGGTATAACGTCAAAATGAACGAGAGGTTGTCCTTGTCATAGGAGGCGTAGTCGGCTACGTGAGCATCAATCTTGCGGTGGGACTCGATGTCGGGGTTCTTGAATGGGTTGTTGCGGAGGAGAAACAAGAGGCCTGAACCAAACTGGTGCTTTTTCTCCTCCACCTCCCCGAAGGTGGTGGACACATAGCGGGGCTCGGACTTGCCGGTCTGGTAGTCGTACGGCCTAGAGGAAAACGCCGGGTTTGCGCCATAAAAGTTCACGGCGTTCTTCCACAAACGGTAGTAGGTGTCGAGGTCGCGAGACACCGCCTTTTTCATAGCCTTTACGGAAGTATTGCGGTAAACAGCGGAGTACCCCGGCTCAGTCAGCCCGGGAATGGGCACGGAGTTGTCGCTGTTAGGAAGTGCCAAGTAGGTGTCGACGAGCTCGTCGAAGGGAATTCCACACTCGTCATAAGTGTTGAAGACGTAGCCAGACTCGGTTGGCGCCAAAGGAGGAAGCATAGCGGCAGATTTGGTGTGTTTAATGAGAGGCATTTGTAGATTTGTGGATATTTCTGATCTCCAGCAGTGATTCCGTAGTCTCTATGATCTCAGTGGTAATCTCTATGATCTCAGTGGTAATCTCTTTGATCTCGATGGAAATCTCCAGTAGGTTAACGCAGCAGCAGAAATGGGCCAATCACAAAATCAAGCTAAATTGCCAAAATACCTGAAATCGGCAGTTTATTCCTTGAAAAGTGATTTTCGTCCGAAATAAGGCCACTTTATATACCTATAATTTCTCCACTCGGCCCGGATACGCGAAATGTGGGGAACATCCCGAGCCACTACTGTACGTAACTTATCGCACACCGTTGGCCTAAATATGGTGATATGGCCCACAGTCTTAGATATAAAATGGAAGTGTTTCGTGGGCTATTTGCTTATGTACTTCTATTAATCTAGGTATTTTGTTTGTCTAAGTATTCATCTGTTTTGCTATTTGGTCTTTGCATATTTTCTAGAATGACGTATGTCTAATTTGGAGGAATTCGATTGTGCGGCCTCTCGGTTAAAGTGGAGAAGCGCTCTTCCTCGGAAAATTCAACTACCGAAGGGAACCCGGAGGAAAAATGGACTTACAAAATGGATTCGACGGTCTAGTGATTGGGCAGACTCTGTAAGATATCTGGGTGATGAGGTTGGAATCCGTGGTGTTCGGTACTTTTGGAGTTGTCGGCACTTTCGTTTCTCCGGCGTTTTTTTCCCTCGCTTACTTGCATATTTGAAATTTTAAGTACCTTTCTCTTCCTCGGCACTTTCCTCTTCTGTTTCAGTTACATCTTATTGGTCATCCACACTTTACCTTAACTTTTAATTAAATACCTACCAATCATTATCCAAACATGCGCTTAAACCGGTCTGGAACATCAAGCTTTTGCAAACGCACCTCGTTCATTTCAATCTTGCCCGAGTCGCCCCGACGCAAAACCTCCTGTAACAGCTCAGTAGTATCCACCAATGTACTCACATGCTTGGTTTCCTTGGCATCTCCAAAGATCTTGAAGAACTCTCTCCATCTCCAAGTATCCTGGATGTCGTTGTATGACCGCGTAGGCCCCAAGATGATTCTCTCCACGGTATATCCTTCATTGTTCAAGAGGAAGATCTTGGGTGGCTGGATGTCGTATCTCAAGTACGACGATAACTCCTGGATGGTCATCTGTGCTGAACCGTCTCCTTGCACCAAAATGACTCTTCTGTGACTGCCCGCATCTCTCACTGCACGAGTGACTCCCAAGGTGGCAGGCAAAGCATAACCAATGGAGCCATAGAAGTTTTGCGAGTAGAATTGGACGCCCTTGGGGAAGCTGAGGTCCGAAATAGCAAACAAGAAACTGCACGTTTCCACCATGAAGATGTCATTTGGCTGCAAGTAGTTGTTGAAGAAGTCCGTCAACTTGTTCTGGGTGATGATCTGCTCGTCGCAGCCATCATTCAACGCAAACTGTGGAGGAATGTACTTGAAATCAATGTTGTTGATTCTTCCGTCGTTGAAGGTAAACTTCTTGCCATTGAAGTCACTGGCCAATCTGGTGAGCAAATCGCCAATGGAGAAGGCTCTCTCGCCAGCAGCATTTTTCAAAGAAACGTAGTCGCCATCGATCAACACGTAGTCGGGATGCACTTCCACCCTATCCTTGATGTTGGTCAAGTCAAACGAATATCCAGCGTTGTTGACCTCGTTGCCCAATGGTCCAAGGGTCAACAAGAAATCGGTCTTCTTTTCCAAGCTGTCCACGACACCTTGGCTGGCAGTCAACTTTCCCTGATAAGTACCAACAAAGTTAGGCAAGGTCTCGTTGAGGTTCCTGGCCATGGCAGTGGTAAACAACTTTACAAAGTTTGCTGGCAATTTTTCGACGAATTCGGTCAACGATTCCTGAGCTCCGAAACGGGAAGTCAAGGCATCAGAGAGAATCGATGGCTTTTCGGCGTCGTATAATTTCGACAAGATCTTGCGGGAGACCTCGCCCAAGAGATGTTCATCGTTCAACTCGCCAAGTGCAATAGGAACTTCCAAATGGGATCTTGGAACCAAAGTGTCAGGAATGTCACTTGGAATAAACAAGTAGCCGGGTCTTCTCTCTTGCAAGATAGTGGAGATGACCTTGTCGATCTTGGCAATGTTCTCAGCAGCATTGTCGGATTCCAAAGTCTCCGCAGCCACAGAAAAATCCTTGACGATTCTCTTGTAGACGTCGTGGTCTGGTGGAAGCAAGGGGTTTTTATTCTGAACCAAATGGTGGATGTTGAAGACATCGGAAGGAGAGGAAGCATTCTGAGCCTGGGAACTCTGTCTGGTGGAGGTTGTTCCCACAATATGTAAGACTGGGGCGAACTCAGCAAATGCTCCGGCAATTCCGTTGAGCGCCGAGAGCTCACCGACCCCGTAGGTTGTGATCAACACACTCAAGCCATCAATGGCTTTAGCGTAACCGTCAGCAGCGTACGCAGCATTGAGTTCATTACAGATACCAATAAACTCGAACTGGTTACCAACTGCAACCGAGTCCGCGTACAAATGCTCCAACAACCGCAAATTAAAGTCACCGGGAATACCAAAAATAGACTTCAACACAGGGTTAGCCTGGGCAATTCGAAGAAAGAGATACTCACCCAAAGGAATGGTCTCGTTGTATGAGGTAGGGAGGTTCTCATCCGAGGGAAGTGTTGTGATGACAGGAGCCATGATTAGAATTCGAGTAAATTAATTGAGGTGAAAACATCAGGAAAATGTTCTGGATTTATAGCATGGTGTAGCAGGATGTGTTGCAAATTTGAAGTCGGTAGTCTGCGGGTATGCGCGGTTATTGGCGGACGGTACTGCGGGTATGCGCGGCAACTGGCGGGCCATGACCGCCACAGTGCCTAGCACCATTAACCGAGCCAACAACCGGTGCCGAGAGGGAACACCTGATGATAATAACCGAGAGCCGTACGGTAAGGAATAGGGGCATAATACAATGGCCACAAGTACCAAAAATGGCCTAAGCAAATGAGTCAAAATCCGAGCAATAATCGTAGTTTGTCAACCAGCAACTAAACATTTCTTAGGAAGGCCCAACGAGGTGACTGGAGGTGATTGCCTGACGACTCGGATAATCGATTTAGTTATGCGGCATGATAATACTCGCTACAGCGAGCAACTGCACCATAATGCATGGATTTGGAAGCGTTGGACGGAAGTCATGGTTGCAAAATACGACACAGCGGGGAAGCAAGAGGCAGCAAATGTGACCAAAAACGGCCCCATGTTTCGTGGTCAGGTTCTGACGATTCATCATGAAACGAGCCACTCTCTCACCGCTCCATTTAAAGCATCACCATGATGAGAATTCATTGTCAAACATTCGTAGTTCTCAGTTATTTCCACCTTTCAGTTTGACCTCTCAGTTCTTTCCACCTCTCAGTTTCAGTTTTTCCATTCCATCTTCAATTTCCTCTCTTCGCCATAATCTTGTTGGTCACGCTGATCACCAGCCTTCAACTCAAACCCAACAACCGAGCCCAACATAGCAAAATAACGCAGTCATCAACAATTCTAACCTTCCACACTATCAACGCCCTTTAACCTTTACACCAAGCTGCCCCTCGGACATGCTCCCACGCTTTGGATCCCCACCTTTCTCCATTCGGCAACTTCCAAAAATATACACGCTCCACCGTCGAGAAATGAGGACTAGCCGTGGCTCGTGTGGGCCAATTAAAGTCGTCGACGTCGAATTTGCTCGCGGTCAATGTTTTCGTATTTCTGTCAAACCCTCCAAATGTAATCTTGTCGCAATGCTCAATCACCGCCCGACCACTGCCAATATCTGCAAATACAGAGCAATTCTCCATGTTGTGGAGTCGTAGCTGGTGACTGGCCGTGATAAGCACACAGTTTGTCATTTTGTCAACAAAAATGGGCCCGCTGGTCCGTACATAAAGAACACAGCTGTGAGCATCTTCAATATGGACGGATGGCGCCGTCAAGTGGATTTCACTCTCCCAAAGTTTGCGCAACACCGCAGATTCTTCAGCTTCAAGCGTCAACATTTGTCCTCTAATGTTTTCATAAACAGAGGAATCCGCCGTAGTCAACTTCACATCTTCTTGTGTGCTCTTAGCAAGAACTTCAAATGGAGGAATCGGATCTCCATGAAACTGAAAATATATCAGATTCAAGCGCCGGTCAGCTCCATCAACGGCCGCCCAGAGACGATGCAATGTTGCATACATCCGCTTCTTATCGAATAATGTAGAATGGTCTTTGTAGGTTTTGATGTCTCGGTCTAGTTGTATGACTCGAGATTTGAGCAGACTCAACTCTTTTGCGCTGCATCTCTGCAACTCACCCACAACGTCTGCGATTAGTACCCGAATCCATTGGATATCCTGCCTAACATAGTCTTCTGCCTAACATACCGTTCAGCGTGTTCAAAAGCTCAGTAGCCATGTTTGATTCTCTATCTGCTTATGCAGGCCACCATTAACTACTGGGGTCCGCTACAAAGCCGTCTATATCGTTGTCGTAATAAGTATATAAAGTATATCAATGAACTCTGCTTCTGCCTACCAATTGATCGCAGATGATTCTGGTCTTGTCCCAAGAAATCTTCTTGGGCATTCTCTTGGGGATCTCAGTCTCAAAGTCCCACAATTGTCTGATAGAAGTGAACTTCAAGTGTGACGATTTGACACCCAACACAGTCGCCGTGGCGGATATCTTCTTGTCATCCAAGGGAAAGTCAATTTCATCTTTATGCTTCAGGATGATGTCGTGGGAGTCTTCGATAAAGTTCACCGCCTGCACAGCAAATCTGGTACCTCTGGTTCTATCGATAGGAGAAGGCAAACCACCTTGCTGGACGTGACCTGGGATAGCAGTTTTGGCGTCGAACTCACCGTATGACTCCAGCTTCATGATGTCAGCCAAAACTTCCGTAGTCAAGACCTTAGAGGCATTTGTGCTCTTCAACACCAACTTACCAGCCTTGGACAATCCACGCTCGGCAGCAAACCCTTCTCTCAAGGACTTGATATCAAGCTCCAACTGCGCCAAGTCGATTCCCTCCTCAGGAACGTATGAGGCTTGTGCGCCACAAGCCAAAGAAGCAAAAGTAGCAATGTATCCCGAGTTTCCACCCTGGACTTCCACCACGAAAGCACGGTCTCTAGATGCAGAAGCAGACTGCTTCACAATGTCACAGTACTCCATCAACGAGTTCAAGCAAGTGTCGGCACCCAACGAGTATTCAGTACCTGGCACGTTATTCGAGATGGTGGCAGGAATCAACACCATTGGGATTCTAAAACTTGGGTACATAGCTCTGGCTTTCTCCAACTGATCCAAAGATGTGAACGCCTCGAAACCACCAACCAAGATCAAACCATCGAACTGGTACTTTTCGAAGTAGTATGCAATCATGCCGAGATCGGTCTCCTCGGGGGTGGCTCTGTTTGTTCCAATCTCGGAACCACCGAGCGACGTCCACCCTTCAATGGACAACCAGTCCATGGTACGAACAGACTCGTGTCTGGCCAAACCAGAGAAACCGTTGTGTATGGCGTAAGGCATGTGTCCACGCGACATACAGTAAGTAGCCATGGCGTACACAGCACTGTTCATACCGCCGGCAGGAGCTCCCACGTTGATGATGGCAATCTTCCTTCTCTTCTCTACAAGAAGCGTAGGGTCCTCGTGGTTGGCCGAGTTGATAGCCATGAAGTTGTTCAAGTGCTCGATGAACTCAGAGTCACGCATCGACATGGCCTTGGCAAAGTCCTTGTTCTCGATAGCAGTGGCCACCGATTTGGTGATCCGCACTGCGTCGACCAACGACAATCTGACGATCTTGTTCTCCTCAATACCAATCAATGGAGATGGAGTGTCAGGAGTCGACTCCAAGACAGCCTTGACGGCCTCAACACCCTGCAAGGTAGCAAGAACTCTGTCGTAGGCCACAGCGGTTCCACCTCTCTGGACATGGCCCAAGGTAGTAACTCTTGTGTCCAAGCCCAACTGCACCAACACGTCCTTGACCTCCTTGGCCGAGATGGGTTTTAGGTCGCTGGTGATGGCACCCTCGGCCACAATGACAATGGTCTTTCTCTTACCCTTGGATCTGTGCTTCGACACAATGTCGCACATCTGGTCTTGCCAGTCTTTTGAAGACGAAGGCTTTTCTGGAATCAAAATGTAGTCGGCGCTGCAGGCGATACCAGCCATCAAAGCCAACCACCCGCAGTGTCTTCCCATCACCTCCACCACGAACGCTCTCGAATGAGAGTTAGCAGTAGCGTCGATGTAGTCAATGGCAGTACAGATTCTGTCCAACGACGAATAGGCACCGATGGTAGCGTCGGTGGTAGCCATATCGTTGTCGATGGAGCCCACAGTTCCACAGATGTTCAAGTGCTTGTGTTTTTCGTACTTTTCGGCGGTGATCACCCCGGTGTCCTTCAACTCCTTGATCAAACTTGGCCACTCGGAACGGAACAAGTCTGCGCCGGTCAACGAGCCGTCTCCACCACACACAATCAATGCGTCGATTCCCGCGTCAATCAAGTGCTTACATCCTTTCAACCGACCGGGTCTCTCCTTGAACTCCATACATCTGGCAGTGCCGATGTTGGTTCCTCCCTCGGACAAGTACCCACGCACGTCTTGCCAGTTCATCTCGCGGATATATTCGGGACCTCCGCGCACCAAGCCCTCGTAGCCCTCCATCACGGCAAACGCTTTACAGCCTCTGTAAATGGCGGCTCTCACCACAGCTCTCACATTGGCGTTCATGCCGGGAGCATCACCACCAGACGTCATCACGGCGATGTTTCTCTTGGTGACAGCAGGCGTATCGATATTCTTCGAGTACTCCGACGCAGAGGTGGACATCAAGGCAGCAGGTTCCTCTTCCTCGAGGGTCAACTTCTCCATAGGAGGATTCAACGTCAAGGCGTTGGAGGCGCTGGTGAATCCAATCAAGTGGCCCAAGGGATCCACAGTGTAGGCGCCGGTGGGGTACAAATCGTTAGGAAAGAGCTGCACGGGGAAGTCGAAGCTCTGAAGCCGGGCAATCAAGTCGTTTAGGTTAGACACCGATAATGTCAAGTGCAGCAGGCGAGAACGCCAATCGCAGAGGTGAAAGTGGTCGGCCCAGCGGGACTTCATGTCCGCGATGGTTTCCGGCGAATCTGCCTTGTCGGAGATTTCAATTCGGATGGTGGTGGCAGTTGCGCCCGCCAAAACGGCCACAGACGACGATTCGGACTTGATGGACATTCCCACCATATTGGAGTAAAAGTTGACAGTCTGATTCATGACCGGCTTGTCCGGCGCCATCAACAAGATGGCAGCCGTGCCGTTTACCACAGGAACAGGCATGATAATCTAATTCAGGTGGTTGGTAGAGAAAGATGAATGATGGATCTTTATACTCTATATAGTGAGCATCACCTGACAGACGGGGAATGGGAGTCCGGTGACGTCAGGTCAGAGATGATCACAAAGGAGTGGAAGAGGAGGATTTTGGGCTGGAGTGGGAGGGAGTGATTTTGAGAATTGTTAGAGGGCATCTTTTTTTTTTGGAGTGATAGGTGACTTTTAAGAATGTGCGTGGTGGTGGGTGAATAGCTTGCTATGCGCATGGATGGGGCTAAAAGCTGCGATTAATGGGTGGTGTGTACGTTATAAGAGCATAGGAAATGGCTGCAGAATAACGGGACGCAGATATGGATGACTGCTTGGGATTGGGCAGTGTGCTGTGTTTGGGCTGTATGTTTTGGTTTTGGGCTGTATGTTTGGTTCTTGGGGAATTTTGGTATCTTGGGAGATTATGTTTGGTGGTTTGAAGGTAATGTTGTGCGGATGATTGGCTGCGAAAGTGGATAATGAAGTAAAACGGTACCAGAAATGGGGACTTTTGTTTCAAAAACGAATCTGTTTGGGTTTGTTAGACAAGATTTAGAGAAGAGGTCAGAGTGTGGATGACTTGGGCTTGTCCAGGCATTTCGGAGCGAACAACTAAAAACTAAAAGCATTTTGAGGAACAGGCAACAACTTGAGGCAGACAACTCAATATGGACCCTCTATAAACAACCCGCTATGGACCACTAACCATGGAACAATATTGACGATTCCTAGGGTAGTCCTGACGATGGAGTCTCAATGGGGCCGATTTCTTGATTCTGATTTTCAATCAGCTCAGTCAGCTGGATGTGATTGGCACCTTTATAGCTCCACTACATCAAGGAGAAACTTAAGGATACAGCCAATCTTCATGAAATCTCCAGCTTAGAATATCAAAATTTGAATTTGAAGGCAATTCTTTGCAACTTTTGTCAATTCAGAACCTTGTAAAAATTTTTTTTTGGCGAAATCTAGGACTATATGTATCTTGAATGAGCAGAGTCGGAGGACAAAAAATCAGGCAACCAAATTAGTAAATAGATGTAGAACTTCTAGAAGCTACGCATGTGGTATCAATAGAGGCTGTAGAAGGCTGATCCAGAGATCTGAGAGAGTGTTTTGTTACGGACAAACTTGAGACCAATTGGCCGGTCATGTCAGACGGGTGCTGGTGCGACTTTCCGTTTATCCAGACTTCCGTCAACCTATCCATCATCTGTTGTAGCATGGTTTCTAGAGGTCAATTGATCATAAGACTTTGAAGTGGTTTTGTTGTACTCCGAGAAAATCGATTCGACCAGCCAACATAAAGTGGAACTGGAGCGAAGCGACAGTCCTAGAATCCTAGCACCAGCGACCGCACTTTAATTTCTGTTTTTTGTTGATTTGATTCTTTTGGCACTATATTTTGGCGTGATTTGTGAAACTCTGACATAGGTGAGGCCCCAAGTTTGGTGCTATTTTCATTGTATTTTACATTTTCGCACCTTTTGCTCAAGCCCTTGACTCCTGGCGCAGCGACCACCACCTTTATTTCTACATTTTGTTGATTTGGCTTCTCTGGCCCTAGGTTTGGCGAGAATTTTGTTTCATCGCACCAGCTAGTATGGTGAATACTACACCCCACCAGTAGCATTAAAGTGAATACTGTACCACACCAAGTACACGTAATTGACAACTGGTCTGTCCTTCACTATTCCATGGTCAGTTATCATTCCCATAGTTTTTTCTTCAGCTTTATAAAATATTTTTATTGGACAACTCTCCGAGCGGCCATACCCTGATCGTCTTACTTGCTCTTCCAATTCACTTCTGAGAGTCATGATCAACCACCTCTATATCTACTTTTATCATCTACATCTCTTCTACTGATAATTTACACTCTTTACCATCTTTCAAAAACCACCACCGTGCCTTATCCTCATAATCGATCTGTCTCATTACGTCTGTCCTTCACTCTGTTCTCACTCTGTCCTTCTCACTCTGTCCTTCTCACTCTGTCCTTCTCACTCTGTCCTTCTCACTCTGTCCTTCTCACTCTGTCCTTCTCACTCTGTCCTTCTCACTCTGTCCTTCTCACTCTGTCTTCTCACTACGTCATCACCCATCTTTCAAACACTCCCTCTCCCCAAATTCCCCAACTCATAGAAAAACTTACATCAATGCTATTCGATTCTATTCAATTTCCCCCTCTCCCTCCTCTCCGTCCCTACTCCGTCAGTCTCACATTTACTCGATTCCCACCACCCCCACACACCACCGCGTAATCTCCCGCACGCACAAATTTTTCTCGCTCGACATTCCCACAATCTTCTTTCCTACTACTAAAACCATGTCGGAAGCACCATTGACAAATGTCTCCAAGGTCGCCGTGCCTACTCTCCCTAGCTTGTCGCCCGAAATGCCCAAGCAAAACGGCTTGTGGTCGTCTAACCCCGTGTTCTCCTACTTGAATGATGTCTACATCAACATCTCCGAGCACAGAAAGTCGTTGGGTTTGACCAACCCAGGCACCCTCGAGAACATCACCAAGGAGGTCAACAGAGACGTGTTCTTGAACCAGTACTTTTTCACCGGGTTGCGCGCCGACTTGAACAAGGCGTTCTCCTTGAACCCAGCATTCCAGACCTCTCACACCTTGTCTATTGGCTCCAACGCCTTGCCTCCATACGCCTTCAGTGCCTTGTACGCCAAGGAAGATTTCTTCGTCCAGGGTAACGTCGACAACGACTTGTCCTTCAGCGGCAAGATCAACTACGGGTGGGACCAGCACAACATCCTGAAGGTGACGTTGCAGATTGCTCACGGCCAGCCTCTCATGTGCCAGTTGGAGCAGGATTACCAGGCCAACGACTTCTCCATCAACCTCAAGTCGTTGAACCCTTCGTACTTGGACGGCGCCTTCACCGGTGTGGCCGTGGCATCGTTGTTGCAGTCGTTGTCGCCTAAGCTTGCTGTCGGATTGGAGTCCATGTACTCCAGACAGGCAGTGTCGCTTCCTCCTGATAGCGCCGTCAACTACTTTGCTCGCTACAACGCTGGCAACTGGATCGCCACTGCCACTTTGCAGGCCCAGGGTGCCTTGGTTGGTACTTTCTGGAGAAAGGTCACTGACAAGGTGGAGGCCGGTTTGGAGACCCAGTTGGCTGCCACCGCCAAGCCAATTGTCGACTCCATGATGGGCACTCCTATCGGATACGAGCCTGTTGTCGAGGGCCAGACCACCATCGGTGCCAAGTACGAGTATCGCCAGTCTGTGTTCCGTGGTCAGTTGGACTCCAAGGGAAAAGTGGGTGTGTTCATGGAAAAGAGAGTGTTGCCTACTGTGTCCATCTTGTTCTCGGGTGAGATCGACCACTTGAAGAACGCATCAAAGTTGGGTGTGGGTTTGCAGTTTGAGTCTGCTGGTAATGAACAGTTGATGTTGATGCAACAGGGTTTGGTGGACGCCAACGGTAACCCAGTGCCAGGTGCTCCTCAGTTGTAATTTAACGACTCATGACTTCTGTATATAAATATTGTACGTTCCGTACTGTTCTCATTCATGGTCCCATGGTCTATTGTACATTTTGTCATAAATATCTGGCGTAAGTCACCACCCAAAGAATCGTCCTATGGTGCTTCGCTTTTCGGGGCCCTGCCCGCGGCTGCTTAGTAGCCGGTACACCTCATTGGAGCTGAAGCCATCCAGCTTGTTTTGACGTCCCTCCAGCTCCCCTCTTTTGCGAGGCCCTTGTTCAGAAACAAGCAATTTGGAATAGTACGGGCCGCTTTGGCATTTACTCGTTGCGTTTCCCCTTGAAGTGGTGTCATTCTGCGAAGTCTCTTTGTCCATGCCATTTGCAACTAGCGACAAGTTGTTCAGAGTGATGGATCTGTAGATTTCCCGGTACGTTTCGTTCAAATTTGCCGCACGCACGTTGCTGTGTCTGCTGGCCAACGAGTAGTTGGATCTGGAATGAGCAAGCACATTCTTGGGGCCCGGCTCCATCCAGTTGCTCACTGATGAATATAGCTCGCTTCGAGAAGAGCGTCTTGACCGCGCACTTCGGCTGTTCTGATGAGCCTTGTTATAGTGTGAAAGAGAGGTGGTTGGAAAGTCGTCCTCCTCCTCTTCTCCTTGTTCCACCGTTCCATAATGAGAGCCTGCGTTGATGCTTCGGTCAGGAAACACCGCTATTCTCCCCCGTTGATAATGTACCGCGGGCGGGTGTGAACTTGAAGCGACCGAAATTGCCCGAGATTGGGGCCTTGAAATGTTAAAGTTGATGGACTTCGTTGTCGAAATATTCTCCTCATACTCATCTAAGAGCGAATCCATTGATGACAGGTCCGAGTGGTGGTCTGACAAGTCATGGCCATCTTGCCGATAAGGATTGGCATGGATGGAGCGTTCTGGCTGATGTTGGTTATTTTTTAGCAGGCCGTTCTTGCGGTTGTGTTGCTGCGGTGCCATTTTGAAGTTGTTGAATGAAGACGTGATCGACTGTTTTGGCTTTTGTGGCGCCGTCGTAAATAGCGGTTGCTTCACGGGCAGAAGTTGAAAGTTGTCCTGAACAAACAAGGTGAGATTGCTTGGAGAAACGGGTGCAGATGGAGGCAGTTCGGGTATATCATTGAAGAATGGAGTGAAGTGGCCGGTTGCTGGTGAACCTTTCTCTATTGAAGTTCTCTCTGATTCCTTCTCTAGTGAAATTCTCTCTTCTGAATCCTTCTCTAGTGAAGTTCCCTCGAGCGGGCCTTTCTCCTTTGAATCTTTTTCCACTGCCTCCGAGTGCTTCTCCTCTGAACCCTTTTCTTGGTCTGCGTCAACATTCGGAGCAATGCTGTCAATCGATGATCGGTATGTTCCGTTCTCAGGAAGTGATAGATTGGTATAGTTGACAATCTTCTTGAGGACCACCTCCAACTCGCTAATCACGCGCATATCATCGGAATCGATGTGGATCTTCCAGTACCTCTGAGGATTCACTAGCGGGAGAATGAGCTGGTTCTTATCTATGCGAAGCATTTTAAGCTTGGGCAAGAGTGGGTACACAAACAGACGGCCACACGCCAAGTAGGTCACGTCGCCGTTATGTAATTGGAAAATCTCAAACTCTCCGTGGCCCAAAAGTGTTCCTGACGACGCACGGGCCGGGGAGTCTTCAAGTTGCTCGTGAAACATCACTATTCTGGCAGCCGGGCATTTGAATAAAGTGGCCTTGTCCTCGACCGTCTGGTTGGACAAGTCTAGCGAGAATTTGCGGTACCCGGCCGCGTCTACCGGCGCTGGCGACGGACGGCGAGACTTTTTTAGTTCTTTCACCTCGCTTATGAACAGCGGCTCTCCTATGATTGCATCTGACTTTCTGTGGCGCATGAGTGTCTGCTTGCGGGGACTCAATGGCACCGTAGCCTGTGGAGAGTCCGGCTCGATAGCCAAATTCACGTCGTGAGATGTTTCAAGCGTCTGTGGTGGAGTTTCTAGAGGTTCTTTGGATGCTTGCTTTTTCTTCTTCAGCTTCCGTTTTTTTCGCTTGTCGGAAGGGCGGCTATTTTTGGGTGCAGCCGCCCGAGCAGCAGCGTCGTTCATTTCCGAGAGTGTGGTCAATCCACTACGGTCCCTTTGGTGTTGGCTCTGGACCTATTATTGTAGTTTGATTACTCTGGGGATTCTTAAGAATGTGGGGCCGCGGCCCAGATGTACGGGTGTGGCACAACGACCACTCCAACGGAGTGGTTAAGCAGAACTACTAGTTGGGTAGTCAGAACAACGAAAAATTGGCAGAAAAAAAAATATGGCAGGTTCCAGACGTGCTATGGATGTGTATGATGATGCGGTTTCATGTCTCGCTTAAAAAGTCCAGATGCGGTGGTTTCTCCGATCTCAGTGTCAGTAGGCATATGTCTATATGTGGAGACGCAATGAGATAAGCCAAGAAACGACAGCCATTATGCAAGTCAGCAATTATTGGCACCGATATCAAGATCATGTACTACGTAGCAGAATTGCTCTCTCTCTTTATCCGCTCACGTGCCCAATCTTCTGTTGACAGGCTCATAGGCCTGGGCAGCAGTAGGCAGAGTCGAGTCGGACTCCAAATCGCTCACGAAAATCGGTCTGTATGTGAGTCCTCTCTCATTGATGGCATCCTCTTCTCTCAAGTAATACACCAACAGCTGCAACTTGGCGATTCCGGGCGCCAAGTGCTTCTCAATGAAGAGAATCACCTTCAGAGGAGGAAACATGAAGTTGATGTAGCCAGATGCCAATAAGTATCCAGCTCCGATTCCGGCCAAGTGGCCGAAAAAGGACGCTCCGGGCACCAAGATGGTGATAGCAACCAAATTGATGAACGGAAAATAAAGAGTGGGAATCAGAATCTCCCTTCCGTTGTACTTAAACGTGTAAATTACCGGCATCGCCGCGTGCTCCTTGAAGCAGTAATATGTCAAAAAGGAAAAGCACTCTCCCAGCAACCCGCCTGCTAGCTGGTTGGGATACAACAACATTCCCACCAAGCAGTACTGAATGGCAGTCACCACAGCAATGATATTCAAGGTGACGCCAGTGTAGACGGTTCCGTGGGTTTTTTCGTATCTCACCAACAACGGGAACAAGCAGAAAAGGTTCAAGCCCAAGTGGATCACGTTGACGTGGGGGAAAATGTAGAAGGAAATGGCATTCAAGTTCAACTCATAAGGCGACCATGGAGAGAGAAGAAGGGCGTCGGAATCGACGGGATAAACCAAAAAGAATAAAATGGAGAAAATGATAATCCCTACCGAAAGTGCAGGCGTCGCCTTAAGCTTCTGTCTGAGCTGGTCAAACGTGGGGATTTCCAACGAGGCCATGATAGTAAAGGAAAAGTGGACAAGTGTATGAAGTACACTATCAACATCGGTGGTGCACGGAACGAAAGTGGGAGGGAGAAAAGGCGAGGTTCAGGTTGGGAAAACAAAGAATTGAGAAGCAGAGCGAGAGGAAAGAAAAAGTGGTTGGGTTTGTTTCTTGATTTTATTTGTTTGTAGCTGTTATTTATGTGTTTGTAGTTATTGTCGTTTCTTCGTTACTTTAGGTTGGATGTTCCGGATAGGATACCTCTGATACGCGTTAGCAGCAGCAAAATGAGGAGAATGAGGAGACTGACAGAGTTCAAGGTAAATATTGCCAATTGGCCAGTGAGGCTCGTAGGTCAGGTAGCTATCTCCCAATTAGCGGATGGTCATGAAGAGAAGTTGAAGCCGATGATGGAAATTGAACTCGATTTTTCTCGGTATCAGCGGGCATTCGAGCCGGAACGAATTTTTCTGACTCCAGGCAGGGGTTCCTTCCATCATGGGCCAGTAGCTGATTGCAAAGACTTGGCAAATGGCCAACAAACAGAGTGTTCTCTTCTGGAAAGACCTCATCGGCCAACAAACAGAGTGTTCTCTCCTGGAAAGACCATACGGCCATTTTAGGCACTAAATTTTTCACGAATGTGATCCAGGCCATAGAAACGGACCAATTCTTGGGCTTAAAGGCGTAATCGGTTACGGATAGCCTAACTGCCTAACTGCCTAAGCCTAATTGATTCTCCTGGCAATTCCTCTTTACCTTCCTATCTCCCATCTCACGACAGCTTTCCAAGGTCTCGAAGCACCCTCTCCCGAAACTGCCCCAAAAACTCCACCTTCTTCTCGTTGCTCTCCTCGATGGTCTTGATTTTCTTCTCCCGTTCACTGACCGTCTCACACACTCCCTCCACATCCTGCAAATACTGTCTAACATTGTTCACCTTAAGACGAATGGTTCCTGCGTTGTTGTTGAAGTCCTTGGGCTGCATGTCGCCCTTTTCTAGGCCCTGGAGCAACGCAAAGAGATCCGGAAGTAGCTCGATGTCTGCCAATTTCTTCAACGGATCGGCCTCTTCGGGTTCCGGAGCGCTGGCTTCATGTCGTAACGGAGACGCTTTTATCATTTCTTCCGGCGGACTGCCGCCACGCTCACTGATTCCAAGTCCTTTGGAACTCATGTACTTAACGATATTCAGTGGATCGGATTTGGTCGCTATTAAGAGAACACCCGTACACCAGCGAAGGTCGCCAGTTTGGACCCCTCCGACAAAATGGCAATTTTGACAGAAATTCTAATTTTTTAAAGAAACTTTTCGATTTCACAGCACCCAATTTACCCGTTGAGAGTCCAAGTTTTTCACCAGCCAACCTGGCCTTCAAAAAAACGTGCCCTTTCTTCACCCACTTCCTGCAGGTGATATAGCTATCAAACCACTACTTCAGCTTGCTCTAGACATTCACACCCACCTACAAAATGGATCTCCTACTAAGCGTTGTCACCAAGTGCCTTCCATGTTTTCCTGACCTTCTGCATCCGACAATCGCCGTCAACAACACTCGCTACAAGATTATCCGCCTTCTCGGCGAAGGTGGCTTCTCGTACGTCTACTTGGTGTCGCAGCGGAGTAATTCCAGTGTTCTCTACGCTATGAAGAAGATCCGATGCCCTTATGGAAGCAGCGACGCTTCGTTTGCCAATGCAATGCGTGAAATCAAAAGCTACCACCGGTTTGCTGCAGTGAAAACCCCATATATCGTCCATACAATTGACGAGGCAGTAGTGACCGAGAGCGACGGCTCCAGAACGTTCTACGTGCTCTTGCCCTACTTCGAAAAGTCGTTGCAGGACATTATTAACTACAATGTTCTTAATAATCTCACCATGGACGAGGAAGAGGTGCTCAAAATCTTCATTGGTGTGTTGAAAGGCATCCAGGCTATGCACAAGTATAAGTCAGTGGGAGAAGACGATGAAAACGACGAAAACGATCTCATGCTTCCGCCTGACGAGGACGCAAGCATTAACAATGCCTATGCGACTGAGCTTTCGGAGCTTAGTCCCTATGCCCATAGAGACATCAAGCCAGCCAACGTAATGCTCTCTGCGGAGGGTCTCCCCGTGCTTGTCGACCTAGGGTCGTGTTCCAGGGCTCGTGTCCAGGTCAGAAGCCGTCAGCAGGCGCTCACCTTGACCGATTTTGCTCAAGAACACTGTACGCTTCCCTACCGTGCCCCCGAGCTCTTGGATGTGGCTACTAATGCCGATATTACTGAGCTGACGGATATCTGGTCACTTGGATGTCTCCTCTACTGCAGTTGTTTTGGGTTTTCGCCATTCGAGAAGATGGAGATCGACCAGGGCGCCAACTTGAACTTGGCCATTTCCCGGGCAAAGTACGACATTCCCTCCGACACCAAGGGTTTTTCGCCCGAGCTCATGGATATTATCAGGCTGTGTTTGGTGCTAGATGCGACGCAGAGGCCGACGGTGGACGAGCTTTTGGAGACTGCGCTTGGGCTGTTGCAGAGGGTATGAGGCTCCAATTACATCATCTCCTTTTTTTTTACTTCCTTCGTGTTCATTACTTCCTCTATGGGTTTTCCATGGGCCGGCCTGCACACACCACCAGATTATTATTGGAACCACTATGACCTGCGAGCATTTTGTCCTCCAGTTTCAATTCCAGATCCGCCCACCAAAATGACAAAATATCAACGTGGCGACTTGATGGAAGGATGGAACGACTGTCCGCCTCCAGCCCTCTCACGTGACTCGAGCTCCTCCAGTATCAGCACCTCTAGATCGAAAAGACGCACTCCTAGACTTCCCGGGCTAGCCCCTGGCATTGATCCTCCTCCATCTCGGCGGGCGCCTGGCGCTTCTGTTCCCTCAGCCACGCCTCTATCGGCTCCTCCATCAGCGCCACCGTTGGGTCGTTCTGCACTGTCTGTTTCGTCTCTACTGGCCAGTAATCTGGAACGTCTGTTTCTGAGCACAACAAACGCTAACTCGGAGGCTGGAACATCTGGCGACATCAATGAGACTCCAGGGAAACTCCGGGAGCTTCTCAGGGGTGCGAATTTGTCAGAGACCGATGAGGCATTCTTCACCAAGAGATTAGTGGACGTATTTCCCACCTTGAGCGATGACCACAGAGAATTTGTCGGTAAAATTGTGCAAGGACCCTCGAGCGGGCAGGAGCCAGCAGCGCTCAGGGGCGAAATCCTCAATTACATGATGATCCACAGCGGAGTCAGCTCGTGGTGTGTTCCGCTCAAGAAGCTAATGGAGAGCCTTAACTGAGGCATTGTGGAGCGCATGCAACGTGGAACCTTCGCAAAGGCAGGAAAGAGAAACATGGAGAAAACCTGGAAAGACAAACATGAAGAAAACCTTGAATTACAAAGCCATACATTAATACTACAGGAGATCCTACATCTGAATCTTTGTAACGAGATGATTAGTACTATACAGAAAACACAGGCCAACGTGTAAGCCAGCAAGGTGGCTCACCCAATTGTGCAAGTGCAAATGGTGGAGCAGAGACCGCCGCTCAAACTCTCTTTCTTCTTCCGATTTGGGCCTGGAAACCGGTCTTGATGCTCGACACCGATCTGGTGGACCCACATGCTTTACAACTCAAGAAATGTAATCTGTTGGCAGACTCTCTCTTCAATTCCGTGTTCATGGACTTGCATGTCTTGCATGTCACGTACTCTATGATGTATCTTCTCAACACGGACTCCATCTGCTTGGGCTGGAACTTACCCTTCAACACCAATCTCTTCTCTCCGTCGATGGATCCAGAAGTACCCAACTCGGCGAACAAAAACTGGATCAAATGCTCGGGGTTTCTTTGCAACACGGTGGCAATGTCTTGCACGTTGGCAAACAATGTCTTTTTGGATCCTTCTCTCTGACACACTGGAGGAGGGATCTTGAACTTGGGGCCCGATCTGTCTCCGGCCAACTCGGGGTTGTTCTGCTTCAAGATGGTGAAAAAACGCGACAAAAGGAACTCGTATGGCAACCCCAAACTGGTTTGGATGGACTCGTCGGGCTGAGGAGAGGCTGGTGCCACATCGTCCAATCCGGCTTCTTCCAATTGCTGCTCAAAGTCGGTGGCGGCGGCCTTAGTCGATTTCTTCTTCTTCTTCTTCAATCCCAAGTCGTCCAACGAGGACGACAAGTCCTCCACTGCTGGAGAAGCACCGGAATCAGCCAGCTCTTCGGTCTTCTTGGACTTCTTTTTCTTCTTCAACCCGGCGAATATATCGTCCACTTCGGCGGCAGGGGTCGAGGCAGCGCTGGTTGCGGTGCTTTCGTCAGCCTTTTTGGACTTCTTCTTCTTCTTCAAGCTTGGATCAAATCCCAAATCACTCATGGCTATGGCTTAGAAATGGTGTGAATTTCTCTGGCGAAATTTTCTTTTCATGCCACCTTGGACGGCACACGACCTAAATGTGACAAGAACATCTGGCAATTTATGGAGGGTTCTGGACAGTAGAGAAATGACTTAGAAAATGAATTGTTGGATATTTGCTATATTTAATTTCTATTTTAATTTTACCCTTTATTGGTCCACTTTCAAATGCTGCTCGGTTTCTGTTTTTCGCTACTCTGACACATTTCTCACTGCGCACTTTCACTTCTTGGGTGCCAAATGGAATACCGGACAACTTTATCAACGGAAAAAGGGCCAGCAAAAATCGAAAACTTCAGCAATTCTCACCGGACCAAGCAGTTGAGGTCCTACCATCAGTCCAATCGACCCCTGATAAAAATGGCTCGGACTGCTCTACCATATCCATTCATTTCTTACATTTATTATACTGTACAAGAGCTTGAGCTCATCTATGCAATTTATAGCTCCAACTTGGCTGTCAGCGATCCGACAGCATCCACCTTCTCTTCAGCCAACTTCTTTGCAGCGTCTGCAGCCTCATCGTCCAATCTCTGCGACTCGGATCCCGGGGTGTATGTGATCTTGGTATCTTCTCCAGAGTCGTCGACTTTGATGTCGTCTTCTATAGCAAACTTCAGCAAAAACCAGTTCTCCACCTCTTCCTGCTTCCCGTACTCTGCCTCAAAAATGGCATCGTGCCCCGACGAGTTTTTCTCAAACACATCGGCGCCGTACTTCTCCACCAATGCCTTTACCACCGGCAAGTGGCCGTTGAAAGCTGCCCAGTGCAACGGGGTGTTTCCGCTGTCATTTTTGGCTTTGACCATCTCAGCAGCGGTCTCGGGCACCACTAGCGATAAGAAAAATTCCATCACCTCCAAATGTCCGTTTCCGGCAGCCATATGGATGGGAGTGCTCAAGGTGATGGAGTCTTTCACGGTAGGAAGAAGCAGGCCGGGGATAATGGAGGTAAAGGCCAGTTTCAAAAATTCGAGATCGCCTTCTCTGGCGTCGTAGAGAATAGCGTCCATCTCTTCCTGGTTCAACGACGTGACACTCATGGTGGGATTATGGGAGAATGGATTTGTTCAAGATGAGAAGGCCATCGTATGGAGGCCATCGCACCCGTGCCTCCCTATACCGAGCACCTTACAAAGTAGTTAATTCACTTGTAGGTGAGAAAGATTTTGATGGGTTTATTCTTGCAATGAAGATCGAAGAAGTCGGGCCTGCTCCCCAAAAGAAGAATCCGTTTGCCCAGCGCAAGAAGACCACCGTCAAGAGGGAGAGAGACGAGGTGTACTCGGAATACAAAGGTCTTAATAAGCCGGACTTCGTAGGAGATTCGCCGCTAGACCAAATCTTCGCCAAACTCGAGAAGATTTTGCACGAGGACCTTGCAGATATAACGGTGGAACTTATATACCCGCAGCTATTCAATGAGAACTTTCCTGGGGATTTGGAGGTGGCTCGCTACAAGGTGGTGGAGGAGCTTCTAGACTTTCTACTAGAGATCCAGAACTGTTCCATTGAAGCCAAAGAGACATCCAAAACGAAAGATTTAATCAGCATTTCCCTCCACGACATCAAAACCTTCGGCAAGTTGGTCAATGTCATCATCATGTTGGGGATCTACCCAGCCATTTCTGCGTTTAGTATTGGTATTCCAATCGAAAAACGAAGACTTAACGATTTCGGGAAGAAAGTATACAAGCCTATCAGGATCACTCCAGTTCCACCTTTCAAGGACTCCACCACTGCCACAGCCCGTTTTGCTCGCCATGCAGAAATTCTTCAGTTGGTGTATGGCAAGCTCTACTCAGTGTTTAGCAATGATTCCGATGTGAGAGAACTTTTGCTCAAAGGGTCGGGATATTCGGATTTTTTGACGGTGGCGATTACTCTCATCACGGTTCCATACTTTGAGCAATCTACTCGCTCGTCTGTTTCGAAAGCCTATAAGGAAATAACTTCATTTGCTGCTACTTACGAGTTGTACCAGGACTATACCCTACTCATCAACACGCCTTGTCCGTCCTACTTTAGGCAGTTTGTCATGGAGAAGTTGCAGCTCTTGCCATATAACGCGCCAAAGGGTGATGGTGTGTTGACTGTAGTGGAGTTTGTGCTTGGGTTGAGAGATCAGGAGGAGATTAGGGTGGAAAAACTTGATCACGTTGCCAACATTCTACTCCTGAAACCAAAGTCAGTGGCCACTGTTGCTTATTTCACCTCAATTGGTAACCAATGCTACGATATTCTTGTCAATATCAACCGTCCCACCATCTCCACTGCTATATGCCATTTCATGGAGAAGTTGTGGGTGAAAAATCCCCGCGTGGTCCAAGATTTCTTTCTCAAGAGAATCTGGGAAAACCTCAACCCTCTGCCTGATTCGAGCAAATTGGTTTTAGTGAGTGAAGCTGCGTTGAACAACAACATTAACGTGCTCATCTCTTTGACTCAAAGGGGCCTCACCAGTGATCTTCTAGTTGCCTTATTCATGCCCATTGCTGTTCCACTCTGGTCATATTACGCATTTTTGAGATCTTGCGAGAAATCCAGCGAGGTGGCCCAAGGAATAATTGTAGGGTTTTTGACTTTGGTTGGCGACTCTGAGAATTATGCCGTTGAGGGAATGGATACAATGGCCAAAAATTTGGTCTCAGATGGGGGAGAGCACTGGAAGTTCCGTCTTGGTCCTAACCAGCTAGCAGAAATTTGTCCTGACTCGCCAGAGTTGGACGCAGCTGATCCAGAGAAGAGAGTGCTTTCGTTCATCAAACTTCTTGATTCTAACTGCAAACTGTTTGTGGAATTGCTCAAACAGGTCGATCACGAAGCTGTGCTGAAATTGTTCGTACGAATTCTTTCCAGATGGCTAGAGGATCAGGCTGTTGATACTAGCTTGGGCGACGAGAATCCCTTCGTCAAGTTGGTTGACCTTAGACTTCTTGAGAGTATTGGAAACGAGTTCAAGGATACATTGGCACAGTCGCCATTCGAGATATTGGATCTTGTTTCCACTATATTGAAATACCGAGTGAACAAAGCACCAGATGCTTCTAAAATGGACGTTGACGAAGATGCGGATTCCGACGATGAAGATTCCGACGATGAACTAGAGAAATCTACTAATGGTGATGTCGTGTCAACTGTTTTAGAGCTCTTGTCTGCCATTATTCTGGAGTCCAATCCGGCAGAGCTAGACGAGAAATGTCGCGACAAGTTGAAGAGTATTCGTCGTCTGTTGACGGCTCGATACCTGAACTTATCAACAGCCCAGGCGCTTAGTGATAGAATCAAGCTTCTCCTTCATGGAGATCAACCGGTTGCAGATGAAACAGAAGCGCAGAGGAGGATCTTGACTCGGGCAATCACAAACCTCAATGACCCACTAGTTCCGATCAGAGCTCATGGATTATACCTTTTGAGGCAATTGGTTGAAGCTCGGAGTTCTGTGCTCACGGTGGACTTTGTCGTGACCTTGCACTTGATGCAATTGAGAGACCCAGAGCCTTTCATTTATCTTAACGTCATCAAGGGTTTGGGCAGCTTGCTTGAGTGGAATGCTACGGAAGTCCTCCCTATCTTATTGCTGATATACACCAACACCGATAGTGATGATGACAAATCCACTACTAAAGAGGGAAAGTTGGACAATTTGGACGAACGCTTGCGAGTTGGTGAAGTTCTCTTGAGGTTTGTCCAACACAAAGACGAGGCTTTCACTGGAGAAAATGCCAAGTTGGTGTTCAATGCTGCGCTCAAACTTATCAGACGTCCAGCAAATGACGAAGATAAGGTCGACAATCACTTGAGGATGTCTGCAATGTCCATTCTTGGTGTTTGTTGTAATGTGAACCCGCTAGGAGTTTATGATAGTTTAGAGTTGGCCTTGGATTGTGCTGTGGGAATCTTAGACCTCGAAAGAGGAAAGGACAGTACCATAATGAGACGCTCAGCAGTAGTGCTCATCTACGACTTGGTTGCTGGCACGTCAAAAAGCGATAAGGTTGCCTTCCCAATGCTGTACAGAGAGAAAGTATTGACACTGTTGAGATATGCCGTGGAACAGGATAACGATTTGTTGGTGAGGGAGCAAGCACAAGACGTTCTCAACTACATTGACGAGCTCGTTCGAATTGCAATGGATGTTGATGGGGAATGATATTTTTAACGATTTTACGAAGATATGTAAACCAAAGATATATTAGAAAATTTGTCCTGAACTTATAATAGATCAGAAACTAAAATACATGACATAATTTAATCAACCTCCTCCATAGCAGACTCGACGGCTGGCTCCTCGGTGGAAGCAGTAGTAGTAGCCTCCTCGACGGCTTCAGGCTCTTCATCCTCGATGTTCAAACCCAAGGAGATCAATCTGTTAATTCTACCAGCGAAAGAAGATGGCTCATCCAAAGCGAAGCCAGACGTGAGCAAAGCGGTCTCGTACAACAAGTTAGTCAAGTCCTTGACAGTCTTGTCCTCAGCACCGTCGGCCTCAACCTTCTTCTTCAACTCCTTAATGATAGAGGACTTTGGAGAAATCTCGAAAGTCTTCTTGGAAGACATGTAAGAGGACATGGTGGTGTCTCTCAAGGCCTGGGCCTTCATGATTCTCTCCATGTTGGCGGACCAACCGAACTGGCCAGTTCTGATGGCAGCTGGAGCGTCAACCAACTTGTGGGACACAACAACCTTCTCGACCTGGTCACCCAAGATCTCCTTCAAGGCCTTGGTCAATGGCTCGAACTCCTCAGCCTCCTTCTCTCTCTGCTTCTTCTCCTCCTCGGTCTCCTCCAACTCGAAGTCCTTGGTAATGTCAACCAACTTCTTGTCCTCGAACTCCTTCAATTGGGTCATGGCGTACTCGTCAATTGGGTCAACCAAGAACAAAACCTCGAAGTTCTTAGCCTTCAAAGCGTCCAAGAATGGAGACTTCTCAACGGCCTTGATAGACTCACCAGTGATGTAGTAGATGTTCTTTTGGTGCTCTGGCATACGGGTGACGTAGTCAGACAACGAGGTGTACTCCTCAGTGGACTTGGTGGAGTAGTATCTCAACAACTTAGCCAAAGCCTGTCTGTTCTGCTGGTCCTCGTGGACACCCAACTTGATGTTCTTGGAGAAGGCAGTGTAGAACTTCTCGAATTGCTCAGAGTCCTCAGCAATCTCGTTGAAGGTCTCAATCAACTTCTTGACGATGTTCTTCTTGATGACCTTCATGATCTTGTTCTGCTGCAACATTTCTCTGGACAAGTTCAATGGCAAGTCCTCAGAGTCCACAACACCCTTGACGAAGGACAACCACTCTGGGATTAACTCCTCAGCGTCATCGGTGATGAAAACACGACGGACGTACAACTTGATGTTGTTCTTCTTCTTCTTGGACTCGAAAGCATCGAATGGAGCTCTCTTTGGAACGAACAAGATGGCTCTAAACTCCAATTGACCCTCAACAGAGAAGTGCTTGACGGCCAATGGGTCTTCCCAGTCGTTGGAGATGGACTTGTAGAAAGCGTTGTACTCCTCCTGGGTGACATCAGATGGGTTTCTGGTCCACAATGGCTTGGTCTTGTTCAATTCCTCAACCTCGGTGACCTCCTCGGTGACCTTCTTGGTCTTCTCCTTCTTGTCGTCCTCGTCGTCAACCTCCTCCAACTTTGGCTTCTTGTCCTCCTCGGACTCTTCCTTGGACTCTTCGTCGTCAGCTGGAACGTCCTTCTCAACCTCCTTGGTGACAACCAACTGGATTGGGTAAGCGACAAACTCAGAATGTCTCTTGACAACCTCCTTGATTCTCTTCTCCTCCAAGTATTCCAACTGGTCGTCCTTCAAGAACAATCTAATGATGGAACCACGGCCAATTCTCTCGTTGGTCTCATCCAAGGTGACAGTGAACTTGCCACCGGCGTTGGACTCCCAGATGTACTGCTCGTCGTCGTTGTGCTTGGAGATGACCTGAACGTGGTCAGCAACCAAGAAAAGAGAGTAAAAACCCACACCGAACTGACCAATCATGGACACATCGGCACCAGCAGACAAAGCCTCCATAAAGGCCTTGGTACCGGACTTGGCAATGGTACCCAAGTTGTTGATCAAGTCGGCCTTGGTCATACCAATTCCGGAATCTCTGATCTCCAACACCTTCAAGTCTGGCTTAGGAGTGAGTCTGATGAACAACTCAGGCTCAGACTCCAACAAAGCTGGGTTGGCCAAAGACTCGTATCTGATCTTGTCCAAAGCATCCGAGGCATTGGAGATCAACTCTCTCAAGAAGATTTCCTTGTTGGAGTAAACAGTGTTGATGATCAACGACATCAACTGAGAGATCTCAGCTGTGAACTCGTGTGTTTCAACTTTGGTGTCGGACATTGTTGATTTTCTTTCTATGGAGTGGGGCGAAGAAGTGTGGGCCTCGAGGTATTATATAGTGGTAAAATTGGACGAGTGCGCGTTGGCGAAAAATTCCATGAGCTTCCATGGGTGGTGGTTCGCGCACGACAAACCTCTCTAGAGGGTTCTACAGTGGCTGCTAAGGTGGCGTTGGAAGTGGCAGTTGCAACGGAATGCCTGGGGTAGACTAAAACTAATGTTTCTTTGTGCAAGTGTTTCAGATGCGTTTCTCGGGACTTGTGGAGAAGTCTAGATGTTTGTCATGGAAGGTTTCGCAGCCTTCCCAGACAGGACAATTAACTGAATACGGACATAGGCAGTCAAGTAGTGAAAGTGGGTTATTGGTTTTGGTACAGATACTTTCTTCGATTAAGTAGATTGAGAGTATTTACATGATATTGGTGGATTCTACATTTAGACCGGCTCGTTTTGCACCATTCTCAACGTATTCTATTGTTCCGACCATACTTGATTATTCCCCACGTCTTTCACTTTTCGCAGCTGTCAGGGCAACGCTCAAGATACTGAAGGATGGCAGTCAGGTCCTTCGAGATTGTCAACAATATTACTTTCGATTAAATGAAAATATAATCTTAGTCAATTGTGGAAATCCAAATATAGGTGAACTGATCGATTTCAAATCTACATTGGTGAATTGATCAATCCTAGTCTGGGGTATCTTCAATTGTCATCATCGCATCGCTATATCTCACTAACTCCCATACCTCAGATAATGACCTCCTCGGTCTCAAGCCCACACTCAATACATCTCCGCTTCACCAACTTCTCTCCAATAGAGACCGCCGCCGACCATTGATGCACATGCCGTTCTCCCAACGACTTTCCATCTCGAAGCTTCCGCGTATACTCCTCGGCACGAGTCTTCTTCCGCATTTCCTTCAACTTGTCCTGGTACCTTTTGTCGCGCCTCTCAAGTCTTGCTTGCTCTCGACGCTCCCATTCCTTATCTAGACCTTCTGGGGATCCCCATTTTTTCCAGGCAAACTCCTCCACTTGAAAGCGCAAAAAGAGCTGCATTCTCAGAAATCCGTGGGGATTTGGCTTCTCAATTCGGTGGAGAATCGAAACATCTCGAAGTTCCGGCTCAGTAAGTAAGTAATCCTCTCGACACTCAGTCTTGGTCAACAATGAATACTTATCCTGATTTTCTTTGATGCACCGTCGACAAACGCGCACTTTGAAGTTGGTGAACATGTTGGGATCGATCTCCAACGAGTTGCACTCGTAGCATTTGGGAGCATTCTCCAAGTCTAGAGGTGGTGCCAAATCCTTGACGATATGCTCCTGTTTTTGCCTCTCCTTCCACTCCTGGAGCGACTGTGGCTCCTCTTCCTGTCCCTGAAGCCCGAAATTATCCTTATCGTCCAAAAAGCCTCCTCTGCTGTCCTTCATGGTGGAGAAATCGTACTCAATGTAGTCTTTCTTCTGGATAGAGGGTCTCTGGTCCATTTTGAACCGCTTGCGGTCCCTGTCGGTCACAGGAGCCACTGTTGTGTCATGGTGAGATGCATCGCGACGGTTTCTTTCGCTTCGCTTGATTGCCTCCTCTCTGTTTCGGGCTATTCTGTCTTTTTGTTCTTGAGAGAGTTCCACTCGGGGAAGCCGTGGAATCACGCGCTCAGCTTGCGGGAGCATCAGCCCATGGTCTGGTGCACGCAACGGCATATTTCTGGTTGACGCTAGACTGTCATTTGAAATTGTGGTTCTGGTGGCGTTTCCATTGGTTGGTTTAGATGTCGATGGTGACTCATGACCTCCTCGCCTTAGCTTTAGTCGTTCGAGGGCTTTTCGCCTGTTTTCGTCCTGGGATGTTAGTAGCAGTGTTATGAGATGCTGGGAATTTACATACGATTCTTCTTTTCTGGTCATCTGTCAATACTCTCAGAGACATGATGAGTAGATGATAGATGATCTAGAAGTGCAGGATGGTTGCATGAGTAGGCAGTGGATACTTAAAACAGGATTTGGCAAAAAAAGAGGAAATCACCAAAGAAAAGGAATATCGCCAAAGAAACCTGATATCACTAAAGAAAGGAAAATTGAATAATAAGGCGATGCTATAACGAATTTGAAATCCTAAAGACCTAGAATAAGGTTGATTTGATACTATTTAGCTTGGTCTTCACCCAGTCTTGACGTATTACCTCGAATTACACCACCATATATTCTCCGCTATTTCCTACTCCCCATCAACCAACAAGTCTCTCTGCCCATAATAGACCCCCACCACCGCCAAAATCATATCCACTGTTTCCTCGGCCACCGCTGGAATGTTGAGGCCCTCGCTTTTTCCCTCAAGAAACTTGGTTCGAAGCTTCCTGGCTTTCCGCCCCAAATCTCGCACTAGCGACAACTCTGTGTGGTCTAGCCCGTTGTCTAGCCGAACAAACGTGACGAAAATCCACTCCGTCAATGTGACTGGCATCGAAACCAGAAGCCACTTCGTATAGTAGACAATGAGCTTGATGATGGTGGTGTGTTCTAGTGTGCTGTTGAAAAAACTCATTGGCGGAGGACTCTGTGAGAACACTAGACTTCGCCAGGCGCCCGCAGACTGAGGAACTTCTACTGGAGGCTCTTGGTCCTCGGGCTCCTCTACTTCAACATTGACATGCACCCGGACGTCATCGTCGTCTGCAGTGCCCACAAGATTGTCATCGCCATCGTCGCCAATTTCGCTGCAATCCAATTCTATGTTTTGCACTTCAATGTGACGTCTGTTGGCTTGCTTTGCCTGCTCCAACCTTTGCATGACCATCTTCACGTACTCTGGCGAAAGCCCGGTAGAATTCGATGCACTATTGTGGATTTGCTGGTCAATATTTCTTGAGACAAAGTGAACCGGTGCATCAGCTTCAGCTTCTTTCCGTACAGCTGCCAAGTAGTCAAACACCGACGAATCTTGGTTGCATTGTCCAGTTGCTGCAGCATCTAGTGGGAAGGCCGCATGTTGACCGAAGTTTTCATCCAAGGGTCCTTGCGTATATGAGGGTTCTCTTTTCGGCCGCTTGCTGCTTTGGAAGCTTGCCACGCTTCTTTTGCACATGAAGTTGTTAGTTCACTATCTCCAACTGTATGTAGGTGAACATCAGAGTTGCCAACATACAAGACTGTTGTAAGCACAAATAGGATTCTTATAAATTTTTCAGTTTTTGATGTTATTACCTACTTCCTTTGTTGCGGTATTACCTCATCCTCTCTTTTCCTCTTCCGCTCCTCTATGTTGTTCATCCACTTCATCTACTACACATTGTCAATTGAAGCCATAGTACCAGTTTAGACAAAGAATCTCTCTATATGAACGTAGAAATGGCTTTCATTCTTTCCTCAAAAATATTCTCACTCTATGTTTTCTCAAAAACATTTTCACCCTATGTTTTTCTCAAAAACAATCCCACCCTATGTTCTCACACCGTCACTCTACTTTTCTTCAACGTTGTCACCATTCTCCTCCACCTTCCGCTTCTTCCTTGCAATCACTGGCCCTCGCCGGAGCTTCTTCAAAAAATTCTCATCAAACTTGGATTTGCACGTCGGACATTCCCCCAGCTCGGGAATTAAGCTCATGATACATAGACACACAGAACAGACATACCCAATATCCACCGGTTTTCCGGTGATGAAGCAGCTAGCCTTATAATTCACGTTGGAGTTTGCAGGCAAAATCACAAGCGACCGGATCGACGGCTCAATGAAAAAGGCTGTCGAGAGCGTCTGGATGAGTCCTTGTGGTTCTCGGATGTGGAGATACACTCCATTGGTGGCATCTGCTGCTTGCTGAAGGTACGGAGAGTCTTGTGAGCCAAGCTTTGCCACGTCTATGGACACCTTCATCTTCTGTGCGGCGAAAATCGAGTTCATGATGGCAATGTAGTTGTTATCGTAAGTGTCGTTGGCTGTAATGATAAGCACCCTTGAGTCCATGGAAGTTGTTGGCACCGTGCTTGTCAGGCCGGTTGCCGATGAAGAGTTCTGTGCTTTGTTTGTTGTGGAGTTAATGGCCGATGCCGTGGTGGTGGAGATGGACTGGTCCACATGAAGCATTCGATTGGTATAGGTGAGGGCCATCAGGAGAGCACCGCCCAACGTCGATAAGTTTTTTTTTGATGGGTTTTCGCTTAAGCGTACAAGCACGGAATTGAGTTCTCGGAGCACAGTCTCGTCCACAATACGAAATTGACGATACATTTCCTTGTTGACCAAATGAGAATCGGGTCTTCCTTCATGGTCGTCAAACAGATTCTCCAAATTAGGATGCAAGAACTTGGATCCTGACGGCAGCGATGTGATGAAAGCAACCTGGTTGCTGTTGTTCAAGGCCAAATGGGCATTGAGAAACACCAAAAGTGATTTGGTGATTTCCTGGATGGTGATCTGGTCTTTTATGGCGTACCAGCTTTTGGGAGTCAACTCGAAGATAACTGTCAACAACGATGGGTTGTCTGTGACCTCCTCGGTTGTTGGCACTTCTGTGAAGACACTTTCTGAGATATCATCCATGTCTTGCAGAAGATGGATTTCGAAAGTCGAGTTATATGTCAAATGTGAACCCGTACACCAGATATGAAAGTACAGTTAGTTAGAATCTTGGAATGGGTAAAACTAGAGAGGTTTATAGTAATTGAAAGATCATTGAATTTTCATCCTCATTTGACGAAATGGACTATGGAAGCGTAGCCTGGTGTGTATGCGACCAAAGGTTTCTTGAGATTGTGTAATAGTTAGGGGTTCGTAGAGGTACCGAAATTGTAGCTAATACCATAAACCCTGCGATGAGGAGGCCATTAAGCAATTGCGTGGGTGGAAGGCTTGGGGCTGGATAGGCGAAAATGTCGTAGAAAAATAAACAACAAAACAGGGTACAATCAGTTACAATGTGAGCCCGCAGCTATTTCGCGTTGGAAAAATATGGGGGAAAGTGCAATACGGCTGTCTTTTTCTTAGTTATACTTGACCTAGTATAGCCGATTTCCACAGATTCCTCAGAGCTTCAGGAATATCTCATTTGCTACTGACGAGGCTTTTTTTTCCGTACAGCAACTCCTTTCAGAGATATACATTGCTGAATACAAGGTATTGATATGGCATTCAGCGGCCACATAATAATCTTTTCTTGCGGAGCTCGACTTCTATGCTCTACTCTTTTCACCCACAGAAGGTCTTTGTCACATACTTTGTGTGTACTACTATAATGACAGGGATAAGTAGTTATCCAGGAGTGTTTCTGAACATCACATTCAACAATCAATTAGAGTAATTAATTTGGTAAATCATACGAAGATCTAAGCCACATGCTCTTGATAGTAACTTCTTACCGATTAATTCGTGCCAGCTTCCTACATTGTATAGTCAACTCCAATAATCTTTATTATCCCTACTTCCATCTTCCATTTTCCCTTCCATGCTTCCATCTCTTTTTGTCTCCCCATGCTAGTACATTCTGCGGTGGCATTGCATCTATCCGCAAACCTCATCACTTCTTCACCTAATTCTCTCCAATATCTTCGTACCAGTCCTCAGGTCTCTCCTTGATGAAACGAGACATCAACTCCTCGCACTGCTTGTTATTCATGTTCACCACCTCAATCCCCATCGACTCCAATAACTCTTCGGCACCCACAAAATTCTTATTCTCACCCATCACAACTCTCTTGACGCCATACATAATGCAGGCTCCAGAGCACATGTTACATGGAGACAACGTCGTGTACATTGTGCACTTCTTATAAATCGAACCTGGCAACCGGCCCGCATTCTCTAAGGTGTCGATCTCTCCATGCAAAGTGGCAGAGTTCTTCTGGATTCTCAGGTTGTGTCCAACTCCCAACACTGTGCCATCCTCATGGATAAGTGCTCCTCCTATAGGAATACCACCTTCTTCGTAACCTTTGTATTAGTTTTTAAATCCCAATAAGCTTAGATGAACGCAACGTACTTTTTTTAGCTTGCTCGAATGCAATTTGCATTCCAAGTTTATCATCAAACGGCATGTTGAAGATTAAGTTGTGGGTGCTAGAAATTCTTGATGGGAGTGCGTCTAAAATCTGCAGGAATAACGGTTTCCGCTCACTTGCATACAAAGATATTTCCGTTCCTCTCCACTGCCACGACCATATTGTATGGGCGGCTCACAATCGCCAAATCGGTAATGGTATCATGAACTGCACTCTGACGGGTTTCGTTGACTTTTTTGCTAGTGCTTGCCTTTTCGTACGACACACTAAACCGCAGAGAAATCTGGTTCTTCGTGAAGTTCACTTCTCCATCTGTAAAGAGCAGCACTGACTTGTTGATGTTGTCAAGATCCCACAAAATCACACGGCTATCCTCAGTGGCCGTAATGTAGTAGCCATTGTCACGGTCGACTCCTGCACCGCCACCCATGTACGCAAGAGCAGTGTTGCTTTTGCTGGCCCCTTGTTCTTGATCTATAGTGAGGTCAGCTAAGATGTCCTCCACGCTCATTTCCTTGTTCAATTCCACTTCCTGTAAGGCGTAAGGCTTCAACCGAGGGGTCCTCTCATTGGCGATAAACACTTGCCTGCATTCGAAGCTGGGAATCTCCCACATAGTGATATCTGGCTCGTTGCTGCCTCCAATCATGGCAAAATGGGTGTTGGATGGTCCCTTGTGTTCCGCTTTGGTTGGCGACGACACCGCAATCAACTTTTTAATCGCCGTCTTATCCTTCGAGACCTGATCGACCATGACTCTGAAGGCCCTGACCAATACGCGGAACCTGAGATCCCAGAGACATAAGATTCCGTCTGATGTACCAAGCAAAAGCCAGCTAACGTCTTTGGAGACGATAAAAGTAGTGGGTACTCCCAAGTAGAGAGGATTCTGCAAGCTAAATTCTTGGCTCATAGTGATCACATCAAAGGCGACAATCTTGCATGTGGAGGTGATAGCAAGACATAATGTCTTTGAATTTGTGCTAACAAAGCTAACACTTCTCGGATATCCGTCTTCCACCTTGCTAGATCTGATGAGGGCTATCTTTGAATACTTGGAGATCTTCTTGTTTTTTCCCCTAGTGACATGAACCCTGAAAATTCGAACATAGCTGTCCATAGTGGACACTGCAAAGACAAACCGATGCGGCATAAACACAATATCTGTGATGGACAGATTCAAGTTCACGGTGGCACTGGCGTTTTTCCCAGTCACATTCTTGTCCAACTTGGAAGTATCCCATATTTTCAAATTTCCGTGCTCAGATCCGGTCACGAAGAACTCAGATGTAGGACACACTGCAACCTTGGTAAATGCCTCTATGACATTGGCATTACTGTTTGCATTGATTTGTGCCACCAAATTTCCCTGTATCCTCAACTCCCTTCCACCGGGAGGCAATGACTCTCGGCTGCTCTTTATCATGTTCCCAAACTCAGGCACATCGTCCAATGTCGGTTCAAAGTCAATGTTTTGCAAATACTTCATAATGTAAGGATTCGAGCCACTAAAATTGTGCTTCATCGTTGCGGAAATAAGCTTTTGATCATTGATACTGAACACTTTGTGCGTCATGTTCGCCCTCTTGCTAGTCAGATGTACATGGTGATGCTTATTGCGAGAAGTCGCACTTTCATTATTGAGTTCCATCTCTCCGAGAACATTCGTCTCCATCGTTTGTAGAGAAGCACGAGCCTTTCCTTGATGAGGCAAAATTAGTGAGCTTGAATTCTTTGCTGAGCGAATAGAGTATGTCGAATCCTCTGGGGGCTGGTAACTGCTCTCGGTAACTGTTGAACCATTAGCAATAGGCTCCGATTTATAGCACACTTCAAAAAAAATATTCTTTGGAGGAACATTGACCTTGCCAGCAAGCTCGAATTCGCTTTGCGCACTGGAGCTGGAATAGGCACTAGTCCTTTTCAAATTCATGAAATGGTCCTTCAAAGCGAATACTTTCCAAAGATCAGTGTCCTCCAAGCCCACAGCCTTTAGTTTCAAAATCCATTGTCTGTCCTCTGGTGATAGTGGTATGTCCAGCTTTGAGTCTCCGTTGATTGGAGAAGTTGAGTGGGAAACATACACGGATTTTCCCATATCCTTTGTAAAAGAGATGAGCTTCCTCTTACCATTAGTCAGAACAGCAGAAAACTTTGATTGTTTCCAAAACATAGATCGATTTGAGGCATTGTTGAGCCAAGTCAATGATGTATCGTACACTTGCTTTGATAATGGTTTTGACAAACACGGGTACATTGTATCCCAGTCCAACGTGGAGATGTCGTATGACAAATAGGACTTTATCAAAGGATAAAGGAAGCAAAACCTTTCCGCGTACAGAAGATTCTGACTGATAGCCAATATAAGGTAAAGAACCGATTGACGAATCCACTCGTTAGGTTGCAAGAGCAATGTGATTGAATTCACCACCAATTCCTTGTAGACAGAAAGGACATTGAACTCCTGGGCAGGATTGATAAGTCTCTCTTCGACAAAGTAGTAAAAGATCTCGAGAACTTTCAACACCACAAACTGTTCATTGTCTCCCAAAGTTTGAAACAACAACGGCAAGAGGTACTGTTCAAATGCAAGTGCGCCAATGAAGCATCCTATATCAATAATTGATGACAAGAAAGCAAGTCGGAGCTGATAGTTGGAGTCATTCAAGTAGGTAATCAAATGAGGCAAGATAATGTCATTAGTTTTATCCACGCCGAAGTATTGACAAAGCGGAAGGATATTGTTGACAAGACAGATTCTCAAATCAGCGCTTCGTTCAATAAGGAGAGCCTCAGCAATGTCCTTAAAGTCGATTTCCGATCTAGATCTGGAAACCTCGTATGATCCAACTTCACCATTTTCTCCGTTCGATGTTCTTCCGGTATCATTGTTGAATGCTCGAGAAAAGGAGGCAAATTTCTCCGAGATCCGTGCAAGGTAAGGAAGGCAAGTGGCCAAAGTAGACTTAATATAAATGGCTTCGTCGTAATTGGGGCAATTGAAGAAAGCGATGCTCTTGAGTCTAGGATTCAAGTATTCCGGGAAAGTTAAAGAATTGATGGCGTTAATGCTGGAACACGTTGCCAATAACGAAGTGACGGCTAGCAATGAAATAGATGCCACTCTGGTGTAATATTTAGAATCGGCTGCAAAGTTGGTGCTGTGCATGGATGGCTCCTCCACATGAATGGACGAGTCGTCTAGAAAGTCGTCAATCAAGCTGCAAAGATAAGGAAGCAGCCGATCCAACTTTTCAGAATCACTTATGCGTTCTGAGAATGCAAGAATAAGCTCGATTGCCTTGATTCTCGATTCGGGCCTCTTGGTCGAAGCTAGAAGTGAGCAGATAAGGTCAAGAATAATTAGCGCACCATTGTCCTCGGGGTAAGTACCTCGTAATTCTGAAGATGGTTCGATAGTATAACCATCAGGTATTCCTTTCAAGCCGAGGCGCAAAGCTGGGAACTTGGGGCCAAACTCACTCTCTGTGTGTTTGTCATAAGAGTAGCCGAGTGCCTTGCTTGCGCCGCTAAAACTGTCATAAATCCGGTCGATACGCAAGTCACTGGGTGAGAAGTTGTCGAAACTATCCTCGGGGACCGTAAAGTTTTCTGTGCTGTTCATGTCGTACATGAAGTCATAAAGATAGTCGTAGAAGTAGGTAGGAAAACAAGTCTCTCTGTACTCTTTAAGCAACAGAGACGCCAGCGGACGAATATTGGGATCGATTCTGAGAAGGTCCTTGACCATCTGCCGAATGTTGATGTCCAGAATTCCAGCAAGATTCGGCTGGAAATCGTTTCGCTTGTAGCGGTACAAATTCGAAAGCGTAAAAGGAGGTTCGCCGTCCATGTAAAGCTCAGCAATAACGCATCCAAGCGAAAACAAGTCCATCGAATCTGTGAGTTTCCCAGGTTCTTTCGATAGAGACTTCTTCAGGTAAAACCTCTCGGGAGCTACGTAGCAGGACCTTCTGTCGGAGCTATCGAAGTAAAAAACGAATTCGCTGGGATTGTCGTCTGGCAAAAACACCGGTTTTGTGTGTTGGGAAAAATCTGTGAGAACCACCCAATTGGCGCTAGTGACCAAGAGGTTCTCTGTCTTGATATCTCCGTGAACTGTGTGTAGATGAGTATGGAGCAACTCAACGGTCTTGAGCAATTGGAACACAATCCACAACTTCTCGATTGGAGCCAAGAAGGGTCGCAACGAAATGCGGTCGTAAAGGTTGGTTCTTACCAACTGACGGACCAAGTAGCCAGCCAGTACTGTTTCGATTACTCTCTTCCACGGCAAAACATTCGGATACTGGGCAAGAAGCCTCGACTCCAGAGCGAGTTCCTCGGTGACGTTTTTTAGGGCAACTCCAGCCTGTGGCGGCTTGATAAATAATTTGACAACGAGGAGACAGCCACTATTGGCGTCATACACTCGGATGGTTTTGAGAAAACGGGAATCGTTGATGACGTCGAGAAATTTGTAGCCAGGCAATACATCCACGTACGACCTCAAAGCCACTGTATGGGCGTGAGGCGCTAGTAGGGAAAGGTTGGCGCCCATTGAGTAGGTGGAAGTCTTGTAGACTACTGATGGTTATAGATTTGAATGGGCTAGGTGCACTCTCTCGATAAGAGAGCGTGGAGAGTGCGATACATAGATTGTTCAGGCTAGTGGTGTCTTAGTCCTCAAATAGATCAATTGTGAATTAAATGTCAAATAATCAATTGTTGTATATTTTGTTGATGATTCCTTACGTGTGAGCGCTCGACCTCAGCAGAGCAACCCCACGTTCATATTCAGAACCAATCGTGTAAACTCTGTCTTCTAAACACCGACCACCTGCCGTCCACTTCAACAAACCTATGCTTCTATCTAGTGTCTCTGGCGAGATTCTGTTTCATCGTCAGACAACTCAAAAGAATCGAACCGGCGCAACCCAACCGTCTCCTCGTTGTCGTACTGTGAGCGAGAGATCTGCATTGATCTTCTCATGGAAGAAAACCCTCCCACGCCGTTGTCCATTGGAGCCATTTCCTTCCCGTTGTGGACCCCGAAAAGCTCTCTTTCGCGGCCCTCGTTCTCCTTGCGCGAGATGTTGAGCAAGTAAACCCCGGAGAAAATGATAAGAAACCCGATCAACAACGATATGATGTTGACAGCCAGGGCGGTGTTGAAGCCCTTAAAAAGAATGAACGACGCAACCAAAGTGAAGGTGGTGAATGTCACGTAGTAGAGCGGGTTGACGATGGAGGTATCGAACTGGTCCAACGCCTTGTTGAAGTAGTTCATCTGGGTGAGAATGCACACAACCACCACGACGATGAACACGTAGGTGGAGACATGTGTGAACTGGTTGTTTCCGGCCAACGTCAACTTCAACGCAATGCCAAACGCCTTGATGGACATCACCGAGATGGACCCCACCGTGGAGCAGATGGAGATGTAGATCATGGGGTTTGTGTGGCCGTACTTTGGCACGATCTTGTAGACCGTAAAGAACGAGTAGGCACTCACCATGAAAACATACAACAAGAACGCGGGCTGGGTGGCGTAGGTCAAGATCTCGTCCACCGTCTCGATCTCCTTGTCGGGAGGAGCGTGAAGGACGATGATCACCGACCCCATCAAGCAGATGGCACACCCCATTTTGCCCAAAACACCCAACTCTTCCTTCAAGAAGATGGCAGCCAACACGGCGCCAATAATCACCGAGAGCGCGCCCAACGGAGTGACCAAGATGGCTGGAGCAAACGTGTAGGCGGCAAAGTTGGCCACTTCGCCCACCGCCATGGTGGCTATTCCTGCCCACCAGATTGGGTTTTGCAAGTACTGGTGGCCGGTGGTGTTGTCGGCGCCTGATCTCGAGGTGTCCATCAACCCTTTTTTAGTTATAATGAACGAAGTTCCTATCGCCAACGAGGACGACATGGCGAGCGCGAGCCCGATGTATTTGTCGTCGACCATGAGTAGGAGAAAGGTGTTGTGTATTTGGAGTACGCGGCCACCTTTACCTCTGGGATCTGGGTGCGAAAGGTTCACGAGGAAGAGATGGGATAGTGGGAACGATATGGGACAGAGGAAGTGATATGGGATAGTGAGGGGAATTAGGGGACTGGATAGGCTTGTTGAGTGATATTCTTTGTTGATGGAAGATTTTTGATTTTTTTCGAGCTGACTGGCTTTGATTTTTACTGGGGTGTCCTAGCATTTATTAGTGTCGTGCGTGTCTGGCGTGAGGCTGTGCAAGATGGACCAACGACCTCGATACTATGGAGATATGGGTCCATGGTAGAATGGGTGGAGTCTGCGGGGGAATCTGTGTGGGGAGTTCGTGGTGGGAGCCAATGGTGGGAGTTTGAGGTGGTAAGAGTGAAAACTGGATTTTTGGCAGCCAATGTTGTGTTTTGTGAACTGAGTCAGTTAAAGAAATGGAGAAGTATTTTCGCAGTATTTGGTGACATGAGCAGGAAAGTAAGATTGAGTAACCAAGGGAAGAGGGAAAGAAAGAGAAAGGAAATGAAAAAATTAATTACACAATCTGAAAACGAAAAAATTAAATACAAATCCGAGTGAATGAAGAGCATAGTGAGAATCACAGAGCGTTAGTCCGTCCTCAATCCTTCGCAACTAGAATCCCTTTCGGCCCCCACCTGATCGAGTCCATGGCCCCAAATTTGGGTCTATCTCATCCTACAAGATAAATCTTGACTACTGTGTATATTGTGTTTTTCGTATCTTGTCGTATCCGATAGTCATTGATTCCGTCCTTATCAGCTTATCAGCCAGCTTAGTTTGTTCGCACAAGTGACGTGTAAGGCACCTCCGACCAGCTTTTCGCCAGCTAACCCCATAGCCCAGTTACCTACAACTCCTTCACAAGTTCGTCAAGTCGCCATGTTTCATTCCTACATTTGATCTATCATTCACCACTTCCTCTGTCGTCTCCTTTCTGTCGTCTCCATCTCTGTCGTCTTGGTCTCTGCATTTTGGTCGCACCTGCACCACCTAGAACGCATTAGCAATCCACCATCCATTTGCCCATTAGCCCGCCCCAATAAATACTCCCTGCACTATCAAAGTAATTGACGATTCATCCCTTCACATAACCTTTACCACTTCCATCTCCAGCACCGTGCCCATATCAGGCCCACTAGACCCACTAGACCCTCTAGACCCAGGCCAACTCTGCCCCTCTATGTCCACACCCACTGAGGCCACATTAACCCTAACGGCTCTTATCTACACTACCCAACGGTGGCCCCCGCTGGTTTCACTCGCTGGTTTCACCACTATTAAACTCTAAAATTCTCGTAAAGTGATCCAACTCCCCTCTAATCACCCTCCTGAACCCCAACCAATCACACCACCGCTAGCCTGCGTTTGTCCCCTGGCACTCCTCCCCTCGCGGTCACCTGCTAATCTCCACATGATCTTATCGTCATTCGCGCATACTCACTGAGTGTGCTCCTGACACAAAGTAGGAACCAGACCGGAATCCAAAACTCCCTTTTTACTCCCTACGAGTTTTTGGCGTGCACCACCAATCAGTCTCACTTAGCAATCCCACCATTCAATCCTTGTGGGGTCTTTATTTCCCATTCTGTCTAGGTCCACGCCCGCCACCTCTCCTCGTATTTTGCGCGTTGCGCTTGCTTATTCAAGGAGCCTTTGCCATCAAAACCATCCACGTTCTTGCTCCGTGGCTGGCTTCAAAACGGCGCTTATTCCTTCTTATTGACCGTGGCCACAATTCGGCTCGATTTAGCCGCCCAAGTACCCGTCTCGCCCTCCTAATTGTCCTTCCACAATGAACTACCAGGAAGCCGTCGACAACCGCCCTGAGAGCGCCGACTCCCACCAAGAAAACCACTCCGCGTCGTTTCGAAAGCTCCTCAGCTCGCATCTGTCCATCTACAATGCGCTCACTAATCCAGATCTCGACCTCAATCTCCCCAATTCCCCTCACCTCAAGGAGAGATACACTCCGCCGCCTTTGCACTTCCCTGTGGCCATGGACCCGCTCCCTCCACTTCTGCTGTGGCTGGCGATCAACGTGGATTCCTTCGATTTGGCTCGCCACGCACTCACCGCTTCTGCTTCTCCCAGACCACAGAGTGCATCCATTTTGTCCATTACCTCAGAGGAAGATAACCCCTCAGACTCCATGGTGATGGTACCATTGCTCAAGAGCGCAGGATCGAAGGTTATGGTGTTTGAAACTGACGAAGAGGACGAAGCTGATGACTATACATGCGTAGGAAGCCTGAAGTCGACCTATCTCCACAGAGATGACAGGACGCTCACCAACAATGGCGGAAACACAAAGAAGCACATTTCGACGCCCGCAAATCTGCACAGCCTGTTCATCATGCCGAAAATGTCTTTGTCTGACAGCGGCAAGCCTGTGGAATTGACCATTCTCAGCACCTCCAATGATGCCCTCAAGGTCGAGACCCAGGCATTGATTGACTACATCAAAAACAACATGGTAATGTCGCTGAAGGTCCAGGTGCATCATTTGGTAATTGCCCAGTCGCCTCTGAAGTTTGATATTTCCGTTTTGTGCAACTCCAGCTTGCTATTCCTAGTTAATGATGGCTCGTTATTGTTCATCGAGTGCATGGACGCCTTGCTCCAATGTGGCTGCCAGGAAGCGCTCCCAAAGCTCACAGTTATCAACATCATGACGACAAACTACTTCATCAACTTGTTTGAGGTGATCAACAGTACTCGCCCGCACCAGATTTGGAAGACACCATCGCTTCGCAGCTCAAAGCTATTGAGCAAAATGAATTCCTACATCAACGAGGAGTTGGGTGATGGTACGAGTGGAAGACACGCGCATGCATTCAAGACGCGGTCGAAGAAATATATGAAAAACAGGAACCCCGGGTATGGTGAGTCTGCTAAGCAATCCAATTCCATGTACGACAGCTTGATACCTACCCGGAAACCGGACTACAAGTCAATCGAGAAGCAAATTCGATCGGAAATGCTGATGTCGCTGAGTTACGCCAACATAGATCCTTTGCAGTTGTCTTCCAACTTGAATCATTTGAGGGCCCTTTTGGGTGCCTTCAAGCGATTCTTCGGTTCAAGTTCTCCACAGCCGGCTCCCGACGAAAGCGATGCGCTAGCAATGATGCGGAGACACTTCTGGCTTGTTTGTAGTTTCTCAGTTGGGATTGGCGTTGGAGTTACTGTCGCCAGTGGTGCAGTCATGTTTCTAGGAAAGGGCTTCAGTGACCTTGCCAAAGGCATGCCACCTCTCCAAGCAGGTTCAAACGGGGCATACCAGCAGTTAGTGGCTGCGGACAGTCCTGTGGTAACTTTTGCAAGGTCTGAGATGGGAGAAAAGTTGTTGGAAAGTGTTCGTGAAGGTGCTGGTAACATTTCCAAAGTTGCTGTTGAGAGCTTGCAGGTTCTCACCGACAACACAATTGTCAACTCAGTGATAAACTACCTGAGTATGGCCATTGAAGAGTTGAAGTCCCTCGGTACGTTGGCCATCCAATCTGCCATTGGAGGATTGAGGAAGTCCATTGATATCGTTTTGGGCACGGTTTGATATTGTGTGTGTGATTAGGTTTAGTGTGATAAGGTTTGGTGTGATAAGGTTTAGTGTGAGAAAGGTTTAGTGTGAGAAGGTTTAGCGTGACAAATTTAGTTCTTCTAATGTGTTTGAACACATCAATTTTTTAATAGGATACACGTCTATCATTTTGCTATATACAATTCGTGTAGCCAAAACATCTAGCTGATCATGAAACTCACGTTCTTGTAGAAGTCTAACATTGGATTCTCTCCTTTCTTTGTTGTTGTCAGCTCCACATCTGACCACTGCTCCAAAAACTCTCGATGCAGCTCCACCCTGGCTAGCTTTCCAGTTACCTTCGTATACATGTCGCTGGCTATAGCGAAATCAGTAGGAAACATAATATCAAAATAACCCTGGTGACACATGTAGGTTGACACATCCACCATTTTATCCTGAATCACCGTTTGCACAACAGGCGCATTGTAGTAACCCTTGATGGTGTTTGGTAGACTACTGAAGTCCGAACTGACCAAAGAATGCTTTGGGAATCTGTGTTTCAAGATCTGGAAGAATTGCAAGAGCCTGGAGGGGACAAACTCACCGGGAGTCAAATTGTCCTTGAAAGGAGCAAATTTGTTTTTAAGCGCTAACGCGGTCTGCGAATGGAATAGTGGATGAATGGAGTCCTTGTTTGTAAGAAATGGCACGGTTGTTGCAAGTTTCTTGAGCCTTCCTGACATTGATTCTGTCTGGCTCAAGACGGGGAATCTTCCGTTCTCTCTCAAATGCAAGAAGGCGTTAGTGTAGTAGCTCAACTCAGGAGTAAAAAACTCATAAAAGTCGCCTTCTTCATCCACAACCACGTACCCTTCATAAGGCTCGCCCGTAGTTGCATCGTATCTCACCAAGTCATGAGCAAAGTTATCAAACACTTCGAGTGCAATAAAAAAACATGGCTGCTCCACGGTTTTGTCCCACTTGAAGATCGACTTGTTGACAATTTCAAGCTTTTCCGCATTCAAGTCTTGCGCAACCAACTTCTGCTTCATTGCCAGCGAAAACTGCTTCAGTGCCAACTGCGACGAAATCTCAATGATCTTATACTGGGTTCTGGTATAAATATCGGGCTCGTTGGTCTTGATGTAATCCAAAATGTTGCACATCAACGTTCCGTTTCCGCCACCCATTTCGTAAATGATCAAATCCTCGTACGGGTAGTATCCGTTGAGCTTATAGTTCACCACAATATAGCGAGCGAGCGCCTCTCCATAGTACGGGGAGAAAAGCTCAGTGGGGGTGTGCCACAACTGAATTGACTTTTTCGACTTTGGCGGGCCTCCTGACGCTACTAAGTCCTGGCGCTGAATAGATTTGGCGTGTTTGGCCAACACCAGGGTCGACAGCGAGGTTTCCGTGGTTTCAGGCTCTTTGAACGGGTCTGCTGCCGGTTGAACGGGATGTACCTCATCATACTTTGAGTATGCTTTCTGCCACGCATCCATGAATCCGTCAACATCCTCGATGTTGTTGTAGTCGAACGGTTTGTCGTTGTGGAAGATCTCCACTTCTTTCGAGAAATAACCGTAGTTTGGATTGTAAAGCGAGTCCTCAATAAAGTCCGACGCCAACATCTTTGCCTTGCGGGGCCGGTGGTTCAACCTTCCCATTCGAGACGAGTTGGTCATGGGATATCGATCAAACACATCTTGTGGAGTGTTGTCGTGGAATGGGTAGTTGGTGGCATTTTTGTAGATGAACTCTAACAAGTTGAACTTGGTGGACTCGCTTGTTTTATTTTTTTGGAGCGGATGTTCTCTTGGACTGCTAAATGAGTGTTCTTTGCCCACCACGCTGGTTAAGTCTGAAGAAACTTTGAATGCAAAGGTATCGGGACGAATCGAGTATTCGTGATGCTTGGTGTCGACTTCTTCTTTGAAGGGAGCGGGGCGGGTCTTGGGGACCGTGGGTTTTTGTCCGCTTTTGGCTTTCTTGAAGAGGCTCCTCCTGCCTGCGGTGGGAATTACACCCGGCTGTTTTAGAAGCATATGGTTGGAGAAATTTGGTACAGGAAGTTGTAGATTGTGAGGTGATGGGGACACTTGGGCTACGGAATTGAATTTGTCATTAACGGTTTATCATTCGTTTATTGTAGTCAGTCGTCAGTTCTATGTTTGTCTTGCTTTTTTTATGATCGTACTTCAATCTCATCTACTCCAATGCATCTCTTCTAGTCCAATACCTCATCTAGTCCAATATCTCGAATCTCATCTAGTCCAGTACCTCGCATCTCATCAAAAATATCTTTTTCATTTTGATTATCAGCTTCCATTGATGTTCGCCAATCATCTCTAGGCCTACATCTCTAGGCCAACATCACTTACTGCATTCCATTATTATCCTGACCTCCTCTAACCTATTGCTCATTCAAACTGTGTAGCCTCTTGTCCATCAAACTCGTCCATACATTCCACAATTGTTTTGATATTATCAATAGCATTACTGATAGCAACTCGTATCACCCGATCCGAAGCGCCAGCAAACGTACACTTCATTATGTTCTCGGAGGCTTCATACACGACAGAAATCTCATCTTTCTTCAACACGGGATCCACAGATATGCTTTTACATGCAATGGTGGCCTGTCTGGCCGTCTCGAAAGGGATATTTAGCGTCACTATATGGTCAAGTTCTCCCATGGTGTTTGGCGGAATAAGGACAGGTATTTGAGTATATCTTAAAAATCTACCAGATCGCTTTTCTGTACACTCTCGAGATTGTCGTAACGTTCGTCTAATTACAGCTAATATACAATAAAAATAACCGAGCTCATCTAGTAGATCGCCTGGAATCATGGTTGTGGCACGGGACTCGCTTGCTCTGTGGTGTACTGACCGGAAGATTGGGGAGATCATTCTTGGTCAGTTTGATGGGGTTTGCTTGGTGGTCCTAGGACAGCATAATGTCAATGATGTGAAGGCAGAGCTTATATGCTCAATGCCATGTAATCAATTGTAGTGTGCAAAAAAGTTGCTTCACGAGCGGTTGGTCGGGAGTAGCTCTCTCGATCCAGGTTGGCATGGCTCAGGTGGCTTGCAATCAGCTGATGATGTTCACAAAGTTGTCTGCTCGTCGTCGACGGACGCGGTGAGCTCCCCTTGTGTCATCAGTGACTTCTAATTGCGATAGTCGATCAAAGTTGTCATCTGCACCATTTGATGTGTGCAAGTTCGTCTGAGATATATGCCCTGGTGTGAGATTGCCTTTGGAGCGTGAAGATTGAGCGGGCGAAGGCTTTGCGAATCCGCTATTGTAGAACCCATAATTGCTAGTCTTCATAGAAGGTTTCTGATAAGTTGGGTTCGGCCTCGACCCATTATCCGACTGCAGTTGGTTGTTGTGAGATGTTGATGCTGTCGAATGGATATTGTACTTTGCTGAAGTAGCCGGTCTCGGATTGACTGTTGGCTTAGTCCTAGGAGGCGAATACCCAAAAAGATTCCCAAGTCTGGTATTTTTCGGTCCCATACCACTTTGAACGACTGGCGCATTTATAGCTCCTTTGTGCCACTTCAACTGTGATTGGGGGTGCGTCTTCCTTGAAAGTTCGCTTGCTTGAAGTTCTGACGAGCCCAGACTCTTTTCGATCTCTCGACGCAACAAATCGTCGCCATCCTTGCCCAAGTGATACTCTTCGCTCAACTTGGATAACTTCGATTTGCTCTTATGATTCGTGGCCGACGTTTCTATTAAAGTTTCCGCTGTCTTCTTCGAAGACTTTGCAGACCTGGCCAGATTTTTAGTTGCCGCTCTTGCGGCCCTAACAGAGTTCGAAGACTTTGACTGCGCTGCCAGAGTTTTGCTCTGATTTTTCGCCTTTAAAATTTCCTGAGATGTCTCTTTCTTTAGCCTTTCATCTTCCCTCTGCACTTTGTAAATTTTGGATACATTTTCTTTCCATTCTTCTTTGGTGTCAGAATTTTCCAATGCCAATTTCGCAATTGTGAACTGAGTGCTGGCTCCAGCATCCAAGTTTTGGATCACAGGGTCGCGTGGTACAAACTTGTGATTTTTGAGATGCTGCAAGCTATTGTTCCTGATCTCAAGAATTGAAGGATCTAAAGCTTTCAAAAGTCCAACGATATCGTAAGACTCTCCTGGAGCTATCGGCTGAGTATGAGAAGGTGTAATACATTCCATACCGACTTCTTTGCGGAGCACAAAATCAATGTCAACTTCAGAGAAAAATGCACACGATTGCGGAAGCTCCTTGAGTCCTAGCTGTTCACAGAACATAGCCCTGGTCCATAGGTTACTAATCTGGAGTAGCAAAGCACAGAGTAATTTCTGATCTTCCCTTACAAAGTAGCGCACTTCGTCATGGACCGTGATCATTAACCTTGCGTCCAACTTAAATTTCTCAATCAAATACTCCATGGACACAATCAATAGGTGAAGATAGTCGACACCACTGCTCTGAATAGTCCAGTTGATTCGCGACGTAAGGTAATTGTTCTTGTTTAGATACCTCTGCGTAAGTGCATCCGTGATGGAAGCACCCAAAGTGGGCGTCTTTGGATTCTCTTGGTAAGCAATGGATTCAAGAGCATTAAACATCACTGACTCAGTACCGCCATGATACATTCTTCTCAGGAACAACTTGGAGTGGCCGACTTGGCCCTTGGTCTGTTCATAAAGCTTTTCAGCCTTTTGTTCAGCTTCGGCATCACTTAAGGAAGCGTTGCACTGTTTCAATAGTCTAGTTGCAAACTTCACTCCAGCGCCATAAATACGGCCATAATTGAACACCTTGGCGTCATTCCTCAGAATACCCATGATCTCGGCAGTTTTGGAATGGAGGTCCGTCTTCTCATGTTTATCGCCTTCAAGTGTCATCCACCCAAGTGCCGTCCCCCCATGTATCTGAAACATGGAGTCGCCAATTAACGAAGCAATCCATAATTCTTCGGAGTCAACATCTGCGCCGACGAAAGCATATCCCTTTGGAGCCCTAATCATTGCTTTGAGCTCAGAACCAATACAATTAGCCTTACTGTTAGGAGCTGTAAGCCAAGTGTTTTCCGTTGCACGTCTCGTGACCGTCCCCATCGTACAAAGTTTAGGAATGATAATTCCCATCTCCTTGTGCGTCTTGCAATCCTTTTTGGTATCAAAAAATTTGTTCTTCTCACCTTTTGGATCGCAGTAAACCACAAATTGATCCATTACTCGAGCCCTGTTTCCCATCCAGTAGGAAGCAGTGGAATTTAAGTCAAGAATTTCCTTGGCGTAGTCGTACTCGGAAGTCAAGACGCCACTCTCGAAAAACTTGATATAGCTTTTGGACATGATAAGAGTGCATCTTTTCTTAGTTCCATCTGGATGAGGAACCTTGAAGAGTTCATGAATCCCATCTTCCCGGAGTTCAGGCAACAACATCTCGAAGTCCTCTTCGCTTAGTTGGGCTTTCGTGTAGTTCTTCTCCAACATTTGATCCGCAATATCATTCTCATACGGTACTTTAAAGCACCAGCCAGCAGAATCTGTCCAAATCAAAGGATATCCTTCCCATTTGAGTCGAAGAAGAAGTGGTGTGATTCTCGTCCTCACCGTGATATTCATTTCACGTAGCTTCTCGCCATCTTTTTCAGTGGTTGTTTTGAACAAATCCCGATACCACTCAGGATATCCCGTGAGATACGCTTGTCGAGCATATCGAGTACCGTCCTTTCTGAGACGCTCTGGCTTGATTGTCCAATTGAGTTGCCTGAGCCACGGGTCCAGGTGGGTGTCGGGTTTGAGCAACTCATCGTTTTCGGTGATGTACCGCACCAATTCATTCACACGTTCCTGAAGAATTGAGTCCACCAGCTGTCTGTTCTCCTGATAGACCGATTCTGCATTCTCGACGTAGGAGTCCCAGGATGTGGATGTAGGCAAAAACAAGGAACCCAACAGCCGAAGTGCCGCAAATGAAACCGGATGAGGTATCTTCTTGCGAAACTCAGGAAAAAGCTTCTGAGATACTTTGTAGGTTGCAATCACGTCATCCGCACAGTAGTTCATCAATTCTTGGAAGTTTTCAGTAACATCGGATATATTGGTCGAGGAAAAAGAATCTCGAATATCCTTGTTCATCTGAATGCCACAATGGAATTCGGCGACATTTGCTAGAGAGTTCAGTGAGCCCTTATTAAGCCATGGATCATCCATTAATTCTTGCGCCACGTCAGATGCTGAGAGTCCAGATAGTGGGCCATTAGAATCCAGATCAAACTCAGATTCTTCTTCTGCATTCTCCACCGCTAGCTTATGCTTTCTGAACTTGTTCCAAGTTGGTCGCTGCTGCGAGCAGAACCCGCTAAGGGCAATGTGGAACGACATGGCGTCGAGAAAAAACGCCTTGGACTGCTTGACAGAGTACTCCTCCAATACTCTCGCTCTATCGTAACTGACGTTGTATCCCACCAAAAGTTTCGGGGAGGCGTGAGTATTGAGCGGGATAAAATGCTCCCAATCCAAGTAGGACGGATCCTTCGCATTTTCAGTGAGAAGCGGCGACACCCATCCGTACCAAGCTTTAGAGGACATAGCAGTGCACATGACAGCGTAGTGCGATCGCTTATACAACACCTCCACGTCGAAAACCAACTCGTCTTCCAAGGGAAAATCGACCTTCTCCGGGTCGCACCCCGGCGCATAGCGAGTCCAACCGCTGGAGAAGAGCCATTGATCAGGTTTGGGCAAGGTTTGGTTTGATTCCAGAAGAAAGTTCTCTGCCATGGAAAGATAGGGCTGGGAGTAGCGGTAGCCGATTCGCGTGAAATGTTCATCAAGGGTGTTTTTGCCCACCAAATCCGGGAGGTTGGGAATCACAATGGGGTCATTGATTTGGGTCTTTTTGTTGAACAAGCCAGTGTTCTTCAAGTGGTGCTGCACCAACGATAGGAGCTGCGAGTGCTCCGGTTTCAAGTAGTCCCACGGCGAAGTGGTCGGAAAGACTTTTTTCTGTAAGTCGCTAGACAAGTACTGGATGCCCACCTGGTTGATTCGAGGCTCTTGTTGTCGTAGCAAAGATGATGAGAAGTTTCGAGCGAGCCGCCGTAGGCTCGGGGAGAGCCGCGGCATGATTGAAATTCGGGGAAGAAAGCGTAGAAGAGGCCAATGGTATGAGATTGCCAATGTGGCAAGTCACGAGTAGAGTTGTTGTGGGAGATGTTGATGTCTTGCCAGTTTGAGAGAAAAGTAAATAGAACGTGATGGCAGGCACGTGCATAAACGGGGGTGTGATTAGGAAGTGTGTGGGGGGGGGGGGGGTTGGGAGGTATTGATAGGGAGTATTGAGAGAAGGGAAGGGATGAAGAGGTGGTAAGAGTCATGGTAGAGAATGTGGCAGAGATTTGGCAGAGAATGTGGCAGAGGAGAGTGACAGGCATTGTTATGGAATATGTGGTTTGGGTGCGCATTGAGGTGAGACATTCGGTCTGAAAAGATAAGAAAGTTAGGCAGCTAAGATGCCGAGCATAGAGAATGGACGAAATGGGCGGATGAAACAAGAGGGATTGGGATGGAGAGTTTTTCTGATAGCTGACAACCTTTCATTATTTAATTTTTTTTTATTTTTTTTGACTAACGGAAGCGAGATCTTGTAGTGAGATGGGAGGTGGTGCGCACATAACTAGGAAAGAATCAGTAAATGATGGATGACTAGGCGAGTGACATTGAGCGGTAAGAAGTGGGTAAGGGGACTGGGGAAAGAAACAAATAGGTTATATTGAGCTGGAGATCAATAGTTGGCGAATATGAGGGTTGGAAAATACAGAGGTTGGAGAACCTTTGTCGATAAAGTCTTAATTGGTGTTGACGAGAACAACTGAAAATGACTAATGCTAAGGTAATTACGAGACGGAAGAAGGAAGATTTGTGACTACTGGGATAGCCAACTAGTTTTGAGAATGGTGGTAGGCGGATTCCGGCTTCTAGCGTCAATTGCGAATACTTATCTGACCACCCAGTATGACCACGACCACTATCATCACGGCGTTAGCCAAATTCATTTCAATGTTTCTACAATTCTTCTCCAATATCAATTTTTGGTTCAGTAATTAAATTATCAGACTCGACATCTTCTTCATCTAGCTCAGAATCTATCCACTTTAGGACTCTCAAAAAAAGACAAGCTCACTAAAGATCGATCTAGTCATTTTTGACCACTAAGAACTGATCAAAGATCATCATTACATCGCCCTTTGATCGTTGGCCAATTGACATTCAAAGTTGTATCTAATTTTCATTCTCTTTATTTGTATTTAATTTCTTGTTATTGTCCCACTGGTATCCTGCCAAGAGACAATCCGTAACCTATATCATCTATTCTGAACTCTGGCCATAAATTCATTCCAGCAAGTGGTACCCGGTGTCCGCTTCACAGATCCCTCCGAGAGTGCTAGAGAGATGCTTTCTTTTTTTTTCTTTTCAATTCTTCATACTCAATTGCTTACAAAGTTATTCCTTTCTATTCCACCGCAATCGGTCCGCGAACCTAAAGAATCCTATCACCGCCATTCACTTCAACAATGGCCCCCACTTCTCTCCTAATTCTTCATTTATATCCAACAATCCCATCTATTTCTCTCTTCTTCATTCCTTCCATTCGTTTCATTCTTCCATTCATTTACATCCCAATGTCTACGTCATAATTCCACTTTCCTCTGGTTGCTCGCACTAATTCGCAGCCTCCATTAACCTAGGTCTTCCACACTGCCAGCCCATCAGAATCCACCAACCTCAACAAAATTCACACCAAAACCTCCAATTTAGCCCACTATCCCCACGAGGTCCCCCAACTCCACCAAAATCCCATCTTTCGCTCATTTGCATTCCCCAATCGTTGCCCAACGGCTGACAGCAACCAAATGCGGAATATGTAAACACCAGCGACTCCGGCACATATGAACCTCCACAACAATAAACATCACAAACCAACCACATTCTTCTGCCCATGTCCGAGTTCAAAACTTTCAAAAAAGCCGATTTGGCCAAGGTTGCTAAAACCGTCGGCATTCCTGTGCGCTCCAAGGACACCAAGGGCCTGTTGCTTGAGAAGATTGAGGCATTCATCGAGGAGTTTCCAGAAAGAGCCAAAGAGTTGATCGACACTTCTGCTGCCGACTTGGAGGAGGTCGCTACCTTGGTTGAGGTCGACGTGTCTGACGACGACGACGCGGAAGACTTGGAGGACGGCGAGGAGGAGGAGACTGAGGAGGCAGAAGAAGAGGAGGAAGACGGCGATGACGATAACGACAAGGACTACAACGCCCCTCCTCCCATCGACTTGAAGGCGTGGGTTGTGGACCCCGCCATTGGCGCCTTTGAGAAGGCCTATGACACCATTTTGGGCTTTTCTGACCGGGTGGGCATCACCACTTTGGAACGCAACGACGACTTGAGAGAGACCTTGTCCAAGACGGTGACGCTCAACTACTTGGAGTTGGCGGTGGAATTGGCCTACTTTTTGTACTTCTACGTGCCGTTGGTTGCTATCAAGGACAACAAACTGATCCACCAGGTGTTCAGAGACAACATTCCTCAGTTGAATGAAATCTCGTTCTCCGTGCCCGACGTCACTGCCTTGGCCAACGCCACGGTGTTGTCTATTCTTATTAACTGGGGTCTCTACGCCCTCCTCATCCCATTGTTCATTTCCTACTACGTCAACTTCTCCAGAAGAGTAGTGGTAATCGAGGACGAGGACGACGAAGACAATGACGCATCCTTTATCATCCGTCTCTACAAGTACGACCCATTCATCTTTGCCTTGGCCAAGGTGGTGATTTTCTACTTCATCTTCAAGAACGGTGCCTTGACCACCATAGACTCGTACAGGGGCATTTTCCACGCGTTGAAGACTCACCTCTTCATCCAAGTGGGCATCTACCACCGTTTTGTTACCGCCTTGGGCAACTTCCCCTTCGTCATTGGTATTGCCAACGTGGTGGTTGGGCTCTACTCGCAGTTTGAAGACTACTAGTTGTACTCTCCCCTTCACTTCTGTTCCTGTTGTCTTATCTCTTTCTTATGTACAATTTATCTCGATAAGAGTGTATAGTTTGTTACGTTGTGCCATATAATAGTACATAACTCTATATCGTCACTTGACGGGCCACTTAGTGTCGATGCCGATGAGCTCTAGGTCGTTGTTCAACTCGTCTGCGTTGGCTGATGCCGGCCCAATAAACTGTTTCATGATCTTGGCAACAAGCGCTGCTTCGGTGGTTTGCTTCGCAATGGCATCGCCGAAAACAGGCTTGGGTGCTGCTCTCCGTCCGGGTCTTCTCTTAAACGTGGGAGCTCCGCCATCTGAGGCGTTGGTGTCTGATCCCGAAGTAATTGGGTCGTAAAGCGGACTCTGGAAAATCGGATGCCTGGCGCTGTTTGCCTTGCCATTAGTGTCTTTAGCTGGTCCATTCTTCTGAGGTGCATCACCAACAATCAACTTGAACTCCTCTTCCGTCACCAATGGCATCATGTCGTGAACATTGGGCTGGTGTTCTCTGTCAGTGAAAACCTTAGTGTACAATTCTGGATTGAAGTCAGGATGCGAGTCAAGCGGAAGTCCCTGGTCTTCGTTCCCCACAGATGCACGGAAAATTTCCTTGATTGCACTCAGGTAGTCGTTTTCCGTGAAGCCAACATATGTCTTTGCGCTCTCCTTGCCTCGAATATTGAACAAGTCACCCTCGTTTTTCAGATTAGTCGCATCTTGAAACACTTGCCTTTGATACTCGAAGAAGTTGCGGAGTTTCTGGAGCTTGTTGATCATCAGAAAATTCATGTTCTTGCATGCTTTGTTGGACGTATTATAGAACGTCAAGGCAATCCGGAGCTTCTCGTAAGTCTGATACATCTTCAATCGAAGAAGTTCTAAGTCCCGCTGAGATTGCAACTCGGTGAGGTAGTAATCTAGCTGTAGGTTGTCTGTCCTTGTCTTGGAATCATCAAAGGAAATCTTCGATTGTTGAAGCATTCGCAACTTCGAAAGTAGGGCCAACTTCTTAGATGCATATATCTCGTCTCTATGAGCGATGGCATAGTCGCCAATCTCTTCGCCAGATTTTGCAAGCTCCTGTCTGCATCTTTCTTTCTGAGCTCCCACCGCGTTAGTGATATCCTGACCTCCGTTAGTAACGATCGACTCTGGAATCAATAAATGCTTTTGTTCTTCAATGTCTCGGTCCGAATACTCAAAAGTGGCACTCGTGCGTTTAGCCAAGGTCCGGCCCTGGCTGGAAACCAACGGAGACACTTTCTTGAACTCGCTTTTCATGGGCAGATCGACCACCACCTTGCCGGTGTGTTTATCCGTGGCATGGGAGTCGTAGGTATTAGAAACATCAACCTGATTGGCATATTCCACATACTCCTCGTAACCCGAGTCCAGAGTCAGTTCGTTCGATTCACTGCGGTCGTCGTCTGCTTCAGGGTCCGACTCGTGACGGTTGAGTTCGACAATACGGTCCAATTTGGCAATCGTCAAGCCATCGGCCTCAGCTTGAGCTCGAAGATCGAAAATGGATCCTGCTGCACTGGCTACTACCATGTCTGTTCTAGGCAAATGCTCCAGGGCAGTGAGCCATCCGGAAAAGACCTCGTTCGGCGTAAGTGTCGAGTAGTCCGAAATCAATGGATAAGGCATGTAATTAGGTGGAGGAAACGGGAGTGGCGCCATGACAGGATGTATATCTACATTTTCGACGCCCACGTGCGAGCTCAGGTTGGCGTTGGCAATGGCCAAGAGCTGGGAGGCGGACTTTCTGCCGCGCTTCTTAGTTATAACGGGATCAGCCAAATAACTATCCGGTCGAAGCACAGGAATGGGCGGATAGATAAACGGGAGCATGATGCCGATCCCATTATAAGGCAAATTTGAATTTCGAGCCGGAGCGATGGGCGGCGGGAAGTTGGCTATAACCAGCTTCATTTGGTTGGCATATTTTTGAGAGTGGTCGGTTTCGACATCAGCAAAGAAGTCAGAAACAGTGAAGGGTTCCGAAACCACGGGGTAGATATCGTGGGGAACGGCGTGGGCCAACGGCAGGAAATGGGGCAAATTGGCATGAGAAACTGGCGAGGAAGCGTTGGCTTCATCCAGTAGTCGAGGCTTCTTGAATACGGCGGACATCTTGGCCGGAGTGGGCAAGTGGGCGGCGTGGGGCCGCTTCAAATCGGCCAGGGACAGAAACATGAGGACCGAGGCACGGGATCTGGGCGGCAGATCAACACTTTGTGTAAAGACAAGGAAGAATTGCCAGAAGAAGGTGGGTGCAAAATGTCGAGGAGACAGAAAAAATCGCTAGAATCATGGAGCGGCCTGTGTGCCGTCGGGGTGAGAGAAGGTAAAGGAGAGAGCTCAGGAGGGGCGGGAAAGGAGGTGAGGGGAGAGGGATGGGAGTGGCAGACAAGAATCAAGTGGGAAGAAATTTATTGGCGAAAATATCGTGGGGAAAGGGCCATTTATATGTTGCTTAGGAGAGGTGATGCCGCAGGTCCTGTGTAAAGGGAGAGATAGAGGCCCAGAGGGAGAAACGGCGTAAGAGATTGAAGATAGAGGAAGAAAAGATTTGAGAGGTAATGGGTATAGAGGAATGTGGAATGGAGGAAAATATAGAGACAAAGAGAATGAACGCAGGGGTATGGAAAAAAAATAAGAAAAAAAGGGAAGGAAAAAAAAATTTAGAAGAGATGAATTGGAAGCAGTAACGGAATGTATCTCAATTGTGGCCGATTACACCCAGAGAAAGAAGGAACTTTTTAATTCGAATAAGTAATTGCGTTACTCATGACATCAAAATCACTACATCTAACACGAATTAAAATCACAATCTATATAGAAAAAATGCAATTTTTGATCTTTATACTATAACCTCCATTTCATTCGAGGTTAGTATATCTCCACCGTGGCCTGCGAGTGCACTAGGCAAAAAATCTAATCAACGAGATTCTAATCACTATCCAATCTTTCACTACATTCCACTTAAATTTTCTACTACATTACACTTTAATTTCTAATAAATTACAGTTTATTTCCCTAACTCTCCTTTCCACAACTCCCACTATACTCCGTGCTTTTACGCACACCATTTGCTCGCCATTTCCTCTTCTGTCTATTTCTTCCTTTCCATACCATGACTTCTGGGCTCGTAATCTGTGTTGCTCCGCTCTGCGCAACGCCCTATCAACTAAAAATATCCAAACAAAAAAAACAAACACAAAAAACACAAAATCCGCCTCTTCCAAAATCTAGCCCTCTCAACCCTCCACCACCACCAATTATACCACTGCCATCTTCCGCTCCCCCGCCTCTCTAATCCCCGAGGTCTCACCGGTCGTGCACCACCCATGTCCGTTCTAGTGATCGCGGCTCCTCAAGTAAACTAACCCATTTCAACCACTCTTTTCCCAAAACTACCAAAATCCTCCAAAGACGTCCTCGTCCTCTGCACCCACAACCCGTTACCACAAGCAGCATCTCGTCCGTTGCATCTTGTGTTGACATCGGATCGTCCTTCGGCTGTAGGCGTCCATCATTGCCGCCACAACCCAACTTACTGGGTGTTATTTTTTCTCCTTGATTGAAAGCCACCTTCGGTCATCGTTCATCAATCGAACCGACTCCATTTTGCCACGTGGCTGCTCAATTCCCGCCTGGTGTGGTCAATTCGTGCCGACTCTACTTGCCACGCCGCTGTCTACCCGCCAACACGGTTGAAACTCGCTGGAATCCGAGCTATCAACACTAATCCCCGCCACAATGCCGCCCAAAAAGGACAAGAAGTCGCTGCTCGAGCACAAGTCCATGGTTTTGGCCAAGATGACGGGTTTCCCCGCCTGGCCCCTGTTCGTAATGCCGCCTGACATGATCCCTTCTGCCATCATGGCCGCCAAGAAGAAAACAACAAACTTGTGTGTGATTTTCATCCCCGACGGCGACTTCAACTGGATGAACGAAAAGCTGTTGGAGCCGTTGTCGCCCGAGAAGTTGCAGGCGAAATTGAGCAAGATCCCCAAGGACAAGTTGAAGGCCAAACCGAAAAAGAAGGCCGGCCGCACCACCAACGTCGCCGAGGCGCTTGTGGCCGCCACCGACCTCGATTTTGATGACTTTATGGAGGACTTGGCTCGCCAGAACAAGGGCTTCCAGCAACAGAATAACGAAGAAGACGAAGAAGACGAAGAAGAGATTGAAGACGACGTGGAGGACGCAGATGATCGCGATGAAGACGGCCAATCGGCGGTCAAGCCATCTGTAGATAGCAACGAAGACGAACCAGACGAATCCAACGAGTCCAACGAGTCCAACGAATCTATTCAGGATGGTGGCATAGACACCGCGGTGCATACGGACATCGCCAGCAAGAGAGGCCGACGCAAGGACGCAATTGCACAGTCCACACTGGAAGAAGACGAAATCGAAGAAGAAGAGGAAGACCTCGAACATGCCAACGGAGAAGAACACGAGCATTCAGACAACGGGGTGCGCAAGCGCACGAGGAATTCCCGAACGTCAAACGGATCTCGTAAGAGATCGTCGCCAACCGCTGGGAATGGCAAAACAAAAAATGGAGACAGCCAAAAGGCAGATGCACGGTCATCGTCGCCCAAGCCGCTCACGGAGAAGGATCGCCAACACCAGCTCTGGCTCTGTCGCATCAAACTACAACGATCGTTAATCCAGCGCAATCAGCCGGCTACACCAAGAGACCCAAAGCAATACCCTCCACCAACGGTGGACGAGTTGCTGGTGGCTCGTATAATCTTGCACCGGCTTGCGGATTTTCCAGTGTCGGTGGATCTCTTGCGGGAAACCAAGATCCACAAGGTGCTCAAGTGCATCTTGAAAGATGAAGACTTGGAGTATCCAGACAGCTTCCGGTTGCACGAGAAGTGTGAAGAGTTGTTGGAGAAGTGGAAGGGTATGATTGAAAGTCTCAAGCAGGAAAAGCAGGCGAGATTCGAGTCGCGTCTAAGCAGCCAGGTGCCCGAGGACTCGGAGATCTCGGGTCTTGAGACCAAACGGACCCTTGAAGGTGAACACGCCGAGAAGTTGAAGGTGTGAACCACAGAATTAATAGCATTGGAGGTGGCCGGCGCTGCGTTGGAGGCCACCGCGCATCTTCAAGGGAACAGTCGTTTTCTAATTTTATGTACTATATCAATATTTAGCACGACGACGGGGAGAAGAGAACGCAAGAGATAGAAAGGGATCATCCAAGATAGAAGAGTAGCAGAGATAGAAGAGTAGCAGAGTCAGAATGGAGAAAGGTAGAGGGCAATGGATGCAGTCCTTATACATAGCCATAAGTAGCAAGACCAATTGATATTATTTGGCTGAGATTGAGCTGACTACTAGAAAGCGTTTCATTGGAAATAATGTCCCAATCCGGAGACTGCACACAAACGAAATTGTCGCTATCTGGTCCTGGGCGTCAGAAAAACAAGTTGGGGCACGACTGGGTGATACAGGCCGGGGGCCGGGTAACCCCGATCGTGTGACTGTTTTCGAAGGTAGCAACGCCGGCAACGGACGTAGAAAGTAATAGAAAGGTCTATAATTAACGCCGATGCTGGCTTCATTTGGACGTAGAAGAAACCCAAATAAAAAACCCGATTTTCCCGCCTTTTTCACCCCAGTGCAATAGAATGTCGCATTTTTTTTTTTTTGGCCTCCAACGACTCTGCGAACCAAAAAGGGCAGGAATTTTTTTCTTTCACTTTCTTTTACTCACTATCCTATTCAATTAAAATGGCTGACGAAGACGTATGTAAACATCAGGCTATTCCGCTGGAATAATCATAAACAAGCGATCCAGTACCAGCCAATTATTTGGCTAATGTCGCTGAATTCGAGTGGGGATTCATGAATATTGAATCACACATTGAGTCGAGGACAGTTGGCGATATTAGCCGCCCACAACTCCAAAAGAACACCTACTAACTTCCGCAGCACACCTTTGAGACCGCTGATGCCGGTGCCGCTTTGACCTTCCCAATGCAGTGTTCTGCTTTGAGAAAGAACGGTCACGTTGTTATCAAGGGTAGACCATGTAAGATTATCGACATGTCCACCTCCAAGACCGGTAAGCACGGACACGCCAAGGTCCACTTGGTTGCCGTCGACATCTTTACTGGTAAGAAGTTGGAGGACTTGTCTCCATCCACCCACAACATGGAGGTTCCTAACGTCAACAGAGCCGAGTACCAGTTGTTGGACATTGACGACGGATTCTTGTCTTTGATGACCGCTGACGGTGACACCAAGGACGACGTCAAGGTCCCAGAGGGTGAGTTGGGTGAGAAGATCCAGTCTGACTTTGACGACGGAAAGGACTTGATCATTTCCATCATTTCTGCCATGGGTGAGGAGGCTGCCATTTCCCACAAGGAGGCACCAAAGTCGTAAGTTTGCTTGGGTGGGCGTCTAGCGCTAATACACAAGATTTGATAGAGAATGTAGATTATGAGGATGAGGTGCGGAGGCTCCGATTTTGGTGTTGGTGTTGTATGTGTCGTATTGCCTATTTTAAATAGGTCTTGTGTGAGTTCACAGAGATTTGGACACTTCACAGAGATTTTGTGTGACATTATAGAGATCTCGTCTGACTTCTCATCGAGATTGTCTGAATTGATTCTTCACACATTGTTATGTGGAATTCTTCTCTTCCTACTATTTTCCAGGTTTCTACTATTCTCAGCTATTGTTGCGCACTCACTTCTGCCTTCCAGATTTCACTTCTCTCACTTCTCTCAATTTCCTTCAACATCCCAGCGGAAAAACTCTCAGGCTTCACTCTCAGGCTTCACTACTAATTCCGCCTACAATTTTTTCCATGGTTGTAACTTAATTCTATCTTTTTCATTTTATTTTTGGCGCATAAAGCAACTAGCCTTAGTCTCATCCACTCCGCATTCCGCAACCATAAACCTCACATGCAATGCGATTGGCCATCAAAAGAAGCTTATTGCTTATTTTGTATTTTCAACGAGACGGTAATTTTAAATAAAACAGTCTTTTGTATGGATACCACCTGACTACGCTGCTTGAACTTATTGACTTTCCTAGATCAAAGTACTCCTTGCATTAATGAACTCCAGTCACGGTTGACTGCACAGGTGCAAGCATCGCCTATACGAAGGTAGAAGCGATGGTATTTGGAGAGGTGAGAAGAGAAAAAAATTCAATAGAAAAATGAAAAGACAAGAGAAATATTGCAAGAGAAGATCAAATAAAAAATTCAAGAAAAAATCCAAAATGTCGTCAACACTAAGTAACGGAGAACGATGAACTTCAAAACCAAATTAATGTGGTGCGGCCAAGCAAATGAAGTGGTTCCTGTCAAATGAAGGGGCTATGCCGCCGAAGGCTGCGAAATGCTGCGGCGGCCAACGAATTTCATCTGACGAATTTCGCACCGATTATTAATTCAATTTGATGAAAATATTGATAGCCCGATTCGCATCCTCATCTGCGTGTTCCACTGACCATTTTCTGATTTTTTTTCATTCAATTTCGCTCGTTTCTCGATTCCCCCTTTCGCTCGCTTGTCATCTCCCGTGGTGGCCATCTCCCTCCCAAATCCCTGTAACCCTTCGTATATCTTATTGTGTGCCGAATGCTCGCCCGAAGCTACCTAACCACGTCATCTGGCCATCACAGAAAAACCTTGAGAGACGGCTAGCAGTAGGCGATAAAGGCCATCCGATATTTTTCAAAACATCCCATAGTTTTTTAAACCCTAAATTTTTGTCTTTCTGGCCGTCTGTTGTCGGTACTTTTTCTGACTACTATCACACTCCGTACCAGAATATTAGTGCATAAGTCCAGAGTGAACACTGCTAAAAGTCTAGGTCCAAATGAAACCATGTACAATCTGATCCAACCTAGCAAATCTCACTCTCTCACTCCCCACCCAAATCCTCTCTTCTTATCTCCCACTCTTGTCTCTAGCCTTAGTCAGCAGGCTTCTGGACCAGTGGTGGCCTGCACTTCAACCTTCGCACCACCCTGTTCCCCCCCAGGCCCTGCACTCGGCCACTTTCCCCGGACTAACTACTTAAAAATCTTGTCAACTCCTGCTTTTGGCTACCTTTTGCTGGCAACTTCATCCTCATATATTCTCCCACGGCCCAGCAACCGCCTTTTTCTCCAAGCCTTTGGACCCTACCTCGGACTTTTACTCGGACTTTTACTCGGACTTTGCTCGGACTTTCGCTCTCTCCTTTCATGTCTTCATAGACCCATTCCATCTCCCTGGATCTTTAATCTGCCATCTTGCCGCCGCTGATAGTTAGCCGCTGACAAATAGCCGCTGAGATATAGCCGCCCACCCCATCCGCCCACCCCATCCGCCATGTCCACCACCACGTTCGACGCCAGGCTGCTGTTCAGCACCCTGACGGGGTCGGCGTCAAGGACCTCCGACTTGCTGCCCTACACCACGTCCAGCGACTCCTCCAACAACGAAAATGGCAGTACGTTTGTCGGCAACACGCCCTCCACCGTGTTGTTTTTCTTAGCCATGTCTGTGGGAGTCGGCATTGCCTTTCTCTTCATCTTCTTTACCGCAAGGTACTTTGTCCGCTCCCGCTACGGCCTCCATGTGTACCCGGTGTCTAGCAGAGGAATGATGTTCTCCGCCACCTTCCGTGACGCCGCCGTCATCAACTACTCGCCCTCCAACCGCGAGCTTCAAGAACACTTGGACTATCTACGAACCCACCACTTCTTGCGGGACGAGTTTTTGGAGCGCCGCATCTTGTCTGGCCAAGCAAGACGTAGACGGCGGAGAAGAAGGGGCCGCTACGCCAAGATGAAGAAGCTCACCATGGAAGAAGTGGAGAAGCTGTTTCCTAAAAAGCTGTATTCTGAATGGCTCCAAGAAGGCGACGCCGGCGATGTGCTGCTGGTGCGTGTAGAGGTTGTGCAAGACAATAATTCTGTTTCCACCGTATTGGTGCCCGTCAAGCTGTCCCATCAGTCGCCTCCAGAGACTTCAAGCGAGTTTGCCGTCGTTGAGATGCACGAGATGCACGAAATGCACGAAATGCACGACTTGGGAACCACTTCACACTCCCACCAGGATGCTCTGTCGCTGGCCATGCTGCTGGGAGGCAAGGGTGAGCTCCATTTCGACTCGGGAACCTGTGCGATTTGCTTGGAATCCTTTGAAGACGACGATATTGTGAGAGGCTTGGTTTGTGGCCATGTGTACCATGCCGAGTGCGTGGATCCTTGGTTGACCCGCAGAAGAGCATGCTGCCCTATCTGTAAAAGAGACTACTACAAGGAACAATCGAACAGTAATTCCACTGCAGTGAGAGAGGGTAGCGACAACGAGGAAAATAGCGACGGGGATGCTGGCAACGCCGCCAATGCTGGTAGCATGGCTAATGGCGATACAGCCCGCACACCCACCAATACCGCGACGGATCAGGAAACAAGTGCAACCAGAGATGCTAGCGGTGGTGGTTTGGAAGGTGCCAGCACGGACAATCCCGCTACTCCTGCTACAGATGTCCCCAGAGTCAGCACTAGCACATACCGCCCGAATGAGGAGGATTCCATCAACTACGATGCACTCCGAGAGGATCCAAACCTCCAGGCACTTCTTGTGGAGCTCATCCCACTTTCTGAACGAGTCAGAGTTATTCTTGCCGAACATCCAGACCTCAACTTGGAGACACGGGGCCACGAGATTGCTGAGCGGAAATACCGATCGTTCTGGAAGAGAATTTTCTGGAAAATCATGGGTATCCTGAAGGTTGACTTCTTCAACTGGGGTGTCATTCAGATTTACCAGAGTGAACACCCTCGTCAGGAATCCGACAATGCTCCAGAGCAAGCGGAATCTAGGGACGACACACCGGAAATGGAGCAGACCAGCCCAGCGGCCGATGCCGAATCGGCGTCTGGCTACCAGGTGGCATCGAACATGCAATCCGCGGAGAACATCTCGACTCCATCGAGACAAGCGACTCATAATTCATCTAATTCGCCACCACCCAGCATCTACCACAACGCGCAGCAGGCGAGCGAGGTGGACGTTTCTGAGGCGCTCAGGAGAGACATCACCTCAAGACAGGTGTAACCATACGTGAAGTAATTTGATGGACGTGAACATTGAACGACGCCGTAAGATGATCTGGAAACCATCAATTGGTGCGTATGGCAATTCCCTGTATAACGATTAATTCATTTCCAACGATCTAGCATTTACTGATGTAGTTCCTGCTCAGGAACTTACGATTCCTCCGGGAACATACAAGATCCAGGTTGCGTTTAGTTTGTTTTTCCAATATTTCAATCTTCGGGGGCGCTGAACTCCTCGACGATTTTATATGGCAATTGTAATTAATTTTCTGTGTGAACATAAGTACAACGTTCGATCCGTAAATTGATCCGTGATATAGTGATCCATCATATAGTGATGGTTAAAATAGTAGTATTCACCGGCAGAACCGTGAGTAACGCCCAAACCAAAAATTGAAAACACCTTCAAACTCTACATTCTTTTATCTTTACCGCCAATTCTCCCTTTCTCCCAATATTTCTCTCTCCCATCATTTCTGACCCCATATCCCATCTTGATCACTTCCTGCTACTACTAGTGCGAAAACACAAGAAATAAAAAATTTTCACACTCAACTTCTTATACAGAAATACCACCGCTACAACATGCGTATGTACGTCCGGATCGGCCCGCTAGTGACACGTCCACACAACTGGCGGCCATTAGTCTGTCCAGGCTCGATCTCCCAGCATCTAGAGCCCCTCGCCTCTCTTTCTTTCTCATATACTAATCGATTTAGCACCAAAGAAAAACGTTAAGAAAATGGACTTGGGTGCCTTTTTGGCCGACGACTCCATCGGAGGATCATGGGCTGACGAAGAGGTTGACATGTCGTCCATTGGAGTCGCCGCCCAAAGCGGCACTACCGCTGCTCCTATTGCAAAGTACAATAGAGACGATGAGCAGTTTGGAGATTTCGCCAAGAGAGAGAGAACCGAGTATCCCGTGCCAGACGCTCCTCCATTCAGGGCCAGAGTGGCCAACTTGCCTTACGAGGTGTCGGAGGACGCCTTGGCCCGTTTCTTGGAGGACAGATTGCAGGCCAGAGACATTGTGGAAGATATTAAGTTGCCAATGGACAATATGACGGGCAGACTCAAGGGATTTGCATTTGTCACCTTCAGCGAGAAGGCTGCTTTGGAGGAGGCGTTGCTCTTGACGATGTCGGAGTTCAACGGCAGAAAAATCTATGTGAATGTGGCTGCTCCTCAGAAGGATTTATTCGACTTGGACTGGAGATCGGGCAGAACCGGGCCCTTGGGAGGCGGCAGAAGAGAAGAGCCTGATTTGGACTGGGGTGCTGCCAGATCCGGCGGACCTTTGCCAGTTAGAGAAAGAAGACAGAGAAGAGACGAGCCTGATGTGGACTGGGGAACTGCCAGACAAGGTAACCCATTGCCTCCTAGAGAGAGAAGGCCAAGAAGAGACGAACCAGATTTGGACTGGGGTTCGGCCAGACAGGGCAACCCATTGCCTCCTAGAGAGAGAAAACCAAGAAGAGATGAACCAGATTTGGACTGGGGTTCGGCCAGACAGGGCAACCCATTGCCTCCACGGGAGAGAAGAAACGATTCCGACTGGTCGTCTGCCCGTGGCGGCTTGAAAAAGAAAGACGAGAAGGAGTTTGACTGGAAGAGAGGCCAGAAGTTGGAGCCTAGAGCCAACAAAACGCCTGCCAAGAAGGATGAAAAGGAGACTGCAAAGCCCCAGAAGTCTTCGTACGATGTTTTGTCTCTAGACGATGAGTCTGACAACGAGGAGAGTGGGCTCGATAAGAAATTGGGAGATTTGTCGGTGGAAAACTAAATGGTGGAGTGCACCTGTGTAACATATTTGGCATCTTTAAATGATACATGTATTGAGAAAAGTAGAAAATTCGAGGAGTAGAGTATCGAATTCCAGTTTTTCAGAGTCCGGTTTTATAATTAAAGCGTGATGTTAATGGGTTGGTCGAACTGAAGCTCTTCACACCAAATTAATCACCAGATTATTATCTACACGCACTCATTCTCAACTGAACACAACATGTGTATGGCGATACCTAAACTGGCGGTGAAAAGCGCAATTGGCCGGCGTGATGAAAAGACATTACCTGTTCCAGTAACACAAAATGTAAAAAAAGAGAGAAGGTTTTGGCATATACCGTTGGCCATGGTGCTGGTGTACATAGTCTGGAGAAGGTTAGGAGGACTGTAGACCAAAGGAAGCAGAATAGATTTAGGAGGAATGTAGACCAAAGGTAGGAGAATAGACTAATAGAAGAGCATGAATTTGATGTATAGTAGTTATGAGGAGCAGATGAAGTTGGATGTTGCAGGAGCGTATTTGGTAATTGGAGCGTTGTAATGTAGTAGATTTAAAGAAGTCAATACTCCAATTTGACAAGTTGTAATTTGGCTGCATTTGGGTGACCAGGTTTGGGTATTGGCTGGCATTGTGTTTGGGCTAGTACTGTGTTTCTGACTTTCTATCCTCTATCACCTATACGAGGTATCGTTACGAAGATCTAGACACTGGAAGGTACTTTGTTTGACAATTCTGGTTATTGTAGTACGGTAGTAGAGCCAAAGTGGCCAATACTCCAATTTTTCAAGTTTCTGCTAGGCAGATAGCTTCGTGGATATTATACCATGGATGAGAGCAATTGATCTTAGATTACTAACTTGTTGTAGTAAGGTTTATGTAGACAGATCCTCACTTGCAGAATATCTTTAGATAATAGGTCGGATAGTCAGTAGTTGGGTAGGGCGAATGAATACTAGCAATGGAGATTTTTCGGCGAACAAATTGTGCTAGACCGTCCTTACTATAGATTACTGTAGACTGAGAATTATGATTCAAGACAATAAGAGTCCTCGACAGAGACCAATCAATTGCCATATAAAGTACTCATCGTATTAGCAGACTTTGCGAGAGTCACTGTGAAGCCATAGTGGGCTACTAGGAACTAAGATCTGCCACAAAAAAATTGAAAAATTACCCATGAAATAATTGAATCTTCTTATTAGGCTTCGGACTTGTTGTCTACAGTGGCAGTAACAGAGGCTCGTACAGTTAGAAGATCTCGACCTTCTCGTAGTCGCAGTGGACGTACGACCTTCTGTCGACATACACCTATATACTTCTGACATTTAAGTGAGCTGAGAACGTCATGTCGAATCTATAATAAGATATTTGGCATTAGTGGTGATAGCTGGACAGCAGAAATCCGAATACCAAATTTGTATTAGATTGACTGGATAAATCGGAGGACCGAATCAAGAGACATTTAAGTCTCAGAATACAACTACCAGCATTAGCATTCGGCGACAATTTCGAACATTTGTATGGGCTTAGTAAGCACAAGAGACTGGGAGTCAAAAATCTGGTCTTTTCATTTTAAGAATTACTCATGCATCCATTATCTATAACTGTTTATGGTCAATTACGGGAGCCAAATTGGCGGGGGCCATGACGAGCCAATGTTGATTTGGTCGAAGCCAAACTTTGATTAGCTCTTGCTAATTTGAGTGATAGTTCCGTGTTCGTAGAGTTAACACTTCCGGCCAACAGAAGGAATCGGGCCGCTTAGGCTGAAGCCGTTATCGGAAATGGTAGAATAAAGAAGCGTTATAAAAACAAAAAAAAAAAATAATTTTTGAGTACATCTGTTACAGCTACCGATAGAAAACTATAGTAACGTCATGCTAGCCACAATTTGCTCTCTATATTCATTCCATCTGTTTGGCGGAATTGGCGATACTTTGGCCGGTATGAATTGAAATGACGAGAGTAGCGTTGCTGGTGCCAAGCAATACAACTTGAGCAACTGGAAGAAAAACGTAACTGGCACCATTCTTGACTTCTCCATAGACAGAATAGCCCTCAGATTCTCGAGTTGCGAGCTTTTGTCTGTCTTGCGTGCTTGTAGATTGGGCCCTCAGACTACAATTGGGTCATGAACTCATTTCACTAACGTAATCCACATTCTAACAGTCCAAAACTATACTACGAATTAGTCATCCGGTCATGAACCGGTTAGAACTGAACGAACAAACTGAAACGGTGTCTCGCAAAAATGCCTAAAATATAACAGAACTGAGCCACGAATATGTTTCGACTACTCTATTCGCAGTCTCTAAGCCAGCCAGCTTCGCGATCACAGCCACAATCAGCTCCAGCCATCCGCTACATTAGCCACACCTTTCTCAACACTCGTCGTCACTTATCGCCACTCTACACCGCATCGCCACCATCTCGCTACTCTCCCCTTCAAACCTTCCTTAGTTACAAGTAAACCGACTTCCTTCCTTATCACTACCAGGGCCAGACCAAACGCGAACGTGCAGGGCGGCCCCAGTCGCGACAACTCGCGCACGAGCCTTCGAGACAGAACATAGGAGAGGGCCACAAGAAGCAGATACGAGACAGAAAACGGACTAAAAAAAAGAATAAACACCAACACGACACGGGTCTCGCCCTTATCTATTCGCCAAATTCACCCCGCAGAAATTGCTTTTCTTTTCTCTATCTTTTTCTTTTTCTCGTCTCTCCGTATTAGTCTTGGCCCGTGCTCACTGCCCCTTCCTGGCGTTCCTCCATATATCGCGATTGATTTTTTTGTTTCACTTTTTCCTATTACATTCTTTACCGCCGGTCTTTCGCTTTTTGCTGTTTATCTGTCTTTCGCTTTCAGACATTCATTGAAATCAGGTTTTTTTCACAATCTGGGCGTCACCTTCATTTCACTGACCCCTACCGCCTGATATCGTTACTTCTTGCGGCACTTTCCATTACGGATATCTATCTTTTCCTCCGCCTCTAACAGCTGACCCGCCAGCTGAAATCACAGCGAGCTGCAAATCCCCGTCCGGCCCTCACATCCGCCATGTACGCATCCCTTGCCGTGTTTCTGCTTGCCGCCCTCTCGGTGGCGGCCGACCTCGGTTGCTTTTCGTCGGTCGACACCTCGGTGTCCAAGGGCTTCAACAAGTACCAGACATCGTCGCTATGTGCATCTTCGTGCGGCAGCGACTACCCATACGTGGCTGTCCAGAACGGTGGCAACTGCTACTGTCTTCTGTCGCTTCCCTCCGACCTGACTGACTCCTCCAACTGTAACGTACAATGTAACGGATACGGGAGCGCCATGTGCGGAGGAACCGACGCCTACACGGTGTTCCAGGGCGAAGGTGACCCCGACAACGCGCTGGGAGCATCGAGCCCGGCTGCAGCTTCGGCAGGCGCCTCCCCCACCGTCGCCGCCTCTTCCTCCAAAACTGCCACAACTGCATCCTCCCAGACACCTTCGTCAGCCTCGTCAGAGTCCAGTATATCCTCAACCACCTCGGCCAACAATGCCGCCGCCAGTACGGCGCCAACGACCGGGGCGCCTTCCACCTCGATCATCGCAACTACTTCTGGCGAAAACGGCTCCGTCATCTACAAGACGGTCACGAGCCAGTCATCGGCCACCGGTTCGTCTGAGTCTTCGTCTGACTCTTCTTCCAAGAAGAAGTCCTCCAATGTGGGCCCCATTGTAGGAGGAGTTGTCGGAGGCGTAGCTGCCATTGCACTTATCGCAGTTGGAGTGTTCTTCTTCATGCGTCGCCGCAACAACGACGATGATGATGAAGAGGAGTTTTACGAAAAGGGCAGCGGCACATCTAACACATTAGGTGGCAGTGGCAGCTCCCGAAAGAAGAAGTTCAACTCCGCTTTTGATATGCCCATGTCCAATCCGTTCGCACACCCAACGGACGAGTTTGCCGATAAGCGGTCGAGTAAAATGACGGAAGGCGAGTTGACGGATCCGAGACTCAATCCGGCCATGGTGGGCCGCAGAAGGCTTTCAGAAGGCTCGTTAGCGGACGAGACGGACTACTCGCGAAAGATTCTAGCGGTGGCCAACCCTTAGATCTGACTCGGGACACTGTGATTTTATAAAACTATTTGGAGTATTATGTGTTGTAATGAATATGGGAATTAGCGGACTGTTATATTGTAGCTCAGAGTAGTGCCGGGGACCTTGACATTGCACGTGTGCTGTCACGTGTGAAACCGCCAGACCGCCAAACCGCCGCCATGATCGCCAAGAACGATTTGTTACTAGAAACCACCAAAACAGCCAAATCTGGCCGCTTTGTCTCACTCCGAAAACACCAAAACCCACACCTCCCCAAAATTAAAATAAAGCATTAACCATGATCCAATTCGTGTGGTGTACGGGTGTACAGCCCATCCCGTGAAGACCCGGAACGAGTCAAATACGACTCCATCAACGAACCACTAGAGGGTCAAATATCAGCAATGACCAAGACCATCCCTACATACGAAAAACCCACGTATGAAGCCTTGACGGAATTATATTCCCTGTTATCCGAGCTCAAAAACAACAGAAGCAAGTACATCAGCTCCAAACAAGTGTACGCCATTTATGATGACTTTTTGAAGGAAATCCACGAGTTGTCTATTGTCCGCAAGGACGAAGAATTGAAAGGAATGTCGTTGAACTTGCCGACTCCGACAGACTCGCTCATCGACGACATTTGGCAGCTACTTTCGCTTTCATTTGTGACGTGCGGACTCATTAAGTTTGCGCCAGCAACATATTCTTCGCTTTCCACAGTTTCCAAGTTGTTGACCCACTTGAAGGAATGCAAAGTTTACAGTGTAGACGACTTGAAGCCGATCCACGATAGATTAGTCGAAATCAAGCATATCATCGAGCAATCGGAAGAAGCGGAAGACGACCAGGACGGCGACGGAGACGCCGTGAACCACAAAAAAGAGGAAAGTTTGTTGTTACGAAACAAGTTAAATAATTGTCAGAAGATTTACGACGAGTTGCAGAAGACATTTGATGAGATTCCCGATGACTTGGAATCGGTTTATGCCGAGCTCATTCTGTTGAGAAAACAGCTCCTCAACTTATTGACGCGGGAGATCACCGACCTGGAAGTGGCCTGCCCCAAACTAGCCGCTGCAGGAAAGCATCTTGCTGCCAAGTTGAAGAAAATCGAGCAACAGCGGGACGAAAACGGGAAGTTCAGGTCCGACACCGCCACCGAGGCCCAGTTGGTATCTGCGCAAATGGGCCTCAACGGGTTGCTTGACGATTGCAACAATTTGCTCAACGACTTGAATATCCGCCGTGATACCACCGGCATCAGCAGCAAACTCGAGCAACTTTCGCTCTCGGAAGAGAGCGAGGACGCCCGCAAGGTATTTGAAGGCCTCAAACAGCTCTTCACGGAGTTGACGTCGTTGAAGCAGAAGTTGGAGAACTTGCTTATCACCAGACGGTGGACCATGCGCGAAACGGACTTGTATAACTTTCAAAAACTGTTGAAACGGATCGATGACAGAAGACTCGAGCTCAACCAACAAATACCCTCCAACTGCCAGGGCCAGGCGCTCCACATGATCAAAAGGGCGCAGTTGCTTGACTTGTACCTCTTGAGACGGTGCTATTCATTGATCTACAAGCTTTTGGAGAGCTCGGAACCGGTGTCTGAGTCGCTCCAGCCTATCCACAACCAATTATCGACGGTGAGACGGTGCTTATTGGAGATCAAGCGCATTGACGGCTTGAACAATCTTCGGGAGTTGTATCCCTTCCAGTTCAAGTTGGCTTCTTTGGATAACCTAAGGCAAGACGGCAAGTTCATTGTCAACGGCCAGGTGCCCGAAGGTCAAGGAACTTTGACTGCGCTTTTGGCGGAATGTTACGATATTATCCACGAGTTGAAGATTGAGTTGGAGGAGAAGAACGAAAATGGGCTTGGAAGCGACGATTCTTCTGGCGATGAAGATGGTGGACACATGACCGATGAAAACGATAAGGAGTCGGATGACGAGGTCGAGATGAAGCGGAAGCGCTACATGGGGTTCAACGAGGCCGATTATGATATGGCAAGTGAGAGTGAGGGCGAGTACCTGAGTCTTTCTGACTCGGAGTTTGAGAGCAACGACTACTACTAGTGTATATAGGGCGACAGGATTATAACATGCAAAGAAGTAGAGTGAGGATTGCAGGTGGTGAGAGGATTGGACCGGCAAGCAGTGGACGCAAGGTAAGACAACAATACAAAGTCGAGACTAGTAAGATTTGCTGACGAATTTAATGAAATGAATCAGATAAGAATGATTGGTGATGCTAGACCCTAAGATTGTTGGGTTTAGATGCGATTTCATAACTTTTTAACATGTTTAAGAATATTGAAACAAAATGATTGTTTATAAGAATTAAAAGAAAGTACATAATCGCAAAGAGACGAAGATGAATTGATTATATGGAAGTGTTTAACCTTAAACGCATCCACTAAATCACATGTAAGCAGTTTGTCGATAATAAATGAATTGTTGGGATCATCAAGTCCATATTCATTGGCTTGCAAAAAATCCAAACAAAATCAATAATCGCTATCATCGCTAGAGGGTTCTATAGGAGCTTCGTCATCGTACACGTAGGCCTGTTCTGCCTGTTTGTCAAATCATATTCGGCCATCCCTTCAGATAAGGTACACAATCCCAAAGGATAACCATATTCGTAAGCACCCGTACTTTTTATAACTCTAGATGTTTTTCAAAGACCGCTTACTAAAACTGAAAGAATCACATATTGAAAAATTACGATTCACTCTTCGTCACAAATTTCTTCATTTTTAAGATCTACATTGAAAGTATTGCTGTTGTTCACCCATTCTCTCAATCCTAATCTATATAGTAAACAATCCGCAATACTATCCACACTTAGCCATCTTCCCAATTCATCAATATTGAAAAAATAGATACAAAATGATCAAAAAATGTATACTTGTCGCATAATTCTAAACATGTATCTTTAGTTTGAACTTGTGGATACTACAACAGGCTTTTACTTTCCAATACCCTCTAATTTAATATCGTTGTTCATGATCATCGTTGAATAAACCAATTTGTAAACAAAAGCTGAACACTGATTATCATTGATTAAAATAGAAAAACAAAATACTAAATCAAAAGCAAAATAGCTTATTGTTACATATAGCAGTTTACAAAGTGGACTGGTGCCAAGATACGTAGGTGATTCCTATGAGGAAAAGCGAACCATTTGTTGGTAGCCAAGGCTTACCAATACAATTCGTAGATGGTTCTGGAAGTGAGTGAAAAGAACAGTCAAGAACAAAAAACATGGTTGTTGTGCAATCTGTTACACATGCCAACATTTTCTTCTCTAAAGTGAAAATTGCATTAATTTCTGAAAAAGCTTCTTGACTTCAAAATCTGTCCAAACCTTGCTCAATCTACACTGACCTACAACATGAACACACAATCGAGACATTCCCGAACTTTCAAAAATTTCAGCCCGATACCCTCTATGCTCAATTATATGGTACGCGACCAACCATACTATTTCAGCCACACACACACACACACATAAAAGAATGCAAACCTAAAACCAAAAAAGCACAAATACATCCCCAATGCAGTTCCCACTACCCCGACCTTCATCTTTCACATTTCTCCATAACCTCTTGAGTCCCATAGCTGCCCAGTTTACATCCTGCATATAAACATATCCCACCACCACTTGCTCGCTCACTCTTAAATCTTCTACTCCTCCATCACCAACTAAGACTCCCGTCATGTCCACTTCAGCAGGCTTTTCGTGGAAACATCCGTACCACTCCGAAGAGATGTCTACGTCTCCCGTTAACGGGCGTTTTGCTCCCAAAAACTTGAGAAAAAGACGCATTTTGGATGACGAACCCCTGAAACAGCCGCCATCGTCTCCTGCCGCCCGCAAATACTTGCAGAGAGTAAAAAGATCACGTACACCCAAGATTGCCGGTCTGAGCTTGCCCGTGTCCCGAATGGTGGAGGTCTTGGACCGAAAAGCGCTTCAGGATTTACTCCAGTCGGTCATCAATCTCCATCCAGAAGTTACACAAACAGTTTCGAGAATCGCCCCCAGACCCACGTTGAAAGAGTCGGTGGACTTGATGAAGCTGAAGGCCGAAGCTATAGTTGCGCACTTGCCCTACAAATGTGATACAGAAAGCGACTACTCATACATTAGAATTAAGCCACATCTCATGGAGTTTTTGCATACGCTTTCAGATTTCATTCTCAACATGCTTCCGCCCATGGAGCTGAACCTTTTGCATGCGTGCCAGATGCTTGATGAAATCACATGCTTGATGCATGGCCTTCCCAACTTCACGAACAACGAGTTCCAGTACACAAGAGCAACTGCTTACGAACAGATCGCAAACCTGTGGTTTATTGTGCTAGCACACCATAACGGCGACGAAGCTGCAGACTCTACAGAAGATTTGAATGCGGCTCACAGTGTGGAGACCCTGATTGAGTTTGCCAAGACAATGGAGGAGTTGGACTTGGTCAAGAAGTTGGAGAAGCACAACGAACTTTCGCGAGGAAAGTTCCAGAAGGTGGGCGAGTACGTCAAATCAGCACTAGATGCGTACGAGCAGATGAACCGGGCGCTCAGCGGGAGTGGGTCCATCTTCAATGATCTTATCACGGTGGACTATTCCAACTACTCCATCTCGGCAAGAACGTCGCACTAGACACGCTAATGAATTTTCTCGGTGCGAGCAGGGGCTCGTTTTGCATGGAGGTCGCGGCTCGTTTTCAATGGAGATCGCCGGTCTCGTCTGTAATGTTGGTCATATGAGGCCATGGGGTGCCATCCGTTGCCATGGTCAGGATGTGACTTGGAAGGAAAAATTGCTAATGATGTCAGTCACGAATAATGTCTTGGATAGCTATATATACCAACGGATCTGTTTAAGGTGACGCTACGTGTAGTACATTCTAAATGGTGTGATATCCCAAAATGATGAAACTGTAGTTCTGATGCTATGTCTATATACTCAAACAAACCTTCCCAAAGCAGGGCCCAATTTATCCTTTTCGTCAGGCACCCCCATCTCCTTGAGTCTCAACCTCTCTCTTCTTTCCTCCTCCAACTTCAAGTTTCGCTCAGCTCTCATTTTCCGTGCATCCATGACATTATTCTTGTTCTTCTCCAAGTATTTCTTCAACTTCGACTGTTCCGGCTTGAGGTCGGGTCTGATGGCAAACTCTGCTGCCTCTTTCTCGCTGGTCTCCTGTGTCTGGAGAGCCTCAAGGTCTTGCTTGTTCAATCTCACGTTTCTAGCATTCTTGTCGACGGTACCAATAAACGTAGGATCCAAAGCAATAGTGTCGGGTGCCAACTTGTTCAACAACAGCTTGACTTCACCCTCCTGTCTTTGGTTGGCGGACTCGTATGGGTTCAATTCCATGGCGTCGAAGTTGGCCTCACCAGCACCAGGAATAATAAGCGACGACACACCTTTCAGGTGGCCAACGCCCAACACATCCTCGAAGGGCACGAACCGGGCCCTTTCTGTCTTTGCTCCGGGGAAGAGATGCAGCATATATGGCTCTTTTTGGTGGGTTTTCGTTACATCTTTCCAAATATTAACGTTGGGGCCCCATCCAGCAGATAAAAGGCCGGTGTCGGAGAAGTCTAGGGACGAAGCCGGCGTTTTTAATCCGTAGCTGTCGATTTGCTCAAGCTTACGCAAGTCCCAGATCCGCACACTGCGATCTGCCCCGCTGACAGCCATGTACTTGCCTTCTCGATCAATAGCCAAGTCTCTCACTGGACCCCCAGTTGCATGGATTTTCACCAACGGCTGGGGCATTGTGGGTGCCCACATGGTGACGGAGCCGTTGGAGTGGCCCAAATGCATCACGGCGTTCCACGGGTTCTGTTTCATGGCCTGGGTAGGACCCAATTTCGTGCGTAGTTCACTTCTGATCACTCCCGTGGATACGTCGTGGTATTTCAACACTCCAGTGGTACCAGCGGTGACGAGAAGGAAGTGGTAGGGCAAAAAGTCCAATTTGGTCACCTCCGGGTGTTGCTTCAACCGGTGGAGCTCGAGTCCGGTCTTGTCGTAGATGAAGGCATATTTCTTCTGGGCCACTGCGAAGTACTGGTCGTTGTGGAAGTACTTGACGGCATGGACGGTTTCATTGAGGAAAAGCTCGCAGTCGAGAGTGCCGAGACGCCAGTCCATGGCGGCCACGTGGCCCTTTTTGCCGCCGATCAAGAGCTTTCGGCCGTTTCTGGAGAAGTCGATGTTGTAGGGCCCAAGCTCCTCGAGTTTCAAGTCGATTTTCTTGTTGGCTGTAGCGACGTCCACCGCATCGGCAATATCGTCTTGTCTGAACTTCCAGGTTTTTTCCATAGCTCCCTCGGCCTCCAAGAATCCTGCTTCTTCTTGGAGTAACATATCAGTCTCTGCCGAGGTTTTGAGAAACTCCTGGTACTCTGCGTCCACCTTGCGCATGCCATTGTTGATCCTTCTGGATTTGGCCCGAGTGACCTTTTTTGGGAACTTGCCCGCGTCTCGCTCAAACTTGGAGGAGGTTGATTTTCCCATGGTGGAGAGGAGATAGAGTAGTTGGATTTTTTTGCGAAGAGATGGGTGTGCAGAGAGGTGGTGATGGGGATTAGAGATGGTTGGAGGTTGGAGAAGAAAACACAGTAAAAGATGTGAAAGGATTTATTTTAGATAAATGGGTTGTTAATTTTTTGGGATTTGTAGTGGATATGTGCTGGATGGGCTGGCCATGGATGGTGATAATAGTTACGGTGATTTCACTGAGAAGATGGAGAGTGCGAAAGAAAGTAGAGAGGAATGTAGCGAGGAAGTAGAGAAGCTCACCGCGAAATAGAGTAGGCATTCTTAATGACAGATTCACTACAAATCTCAATGTCATAAAATTCTGATTCCTTGAATGTTGGGTCATAAGGTCCAAACCAAAAAGCTAAACATTTAGAAATGCTGCGGGAAATCTCATGAGAATACGCAAGTTGGTGGCCCTCCATGTTCATAGGGTGAACTCCGACTTCACTGCAAGGGGAGTCGATTATAACTTTTGACGTGGCTGACTTTTGTCGACTTCCTGAAAGAGAATCTGAGATGGCAATTAGCCAAGATCAGATGGACGATGCACATAAGCCGCATGAAGAAGACCTTGTAATAGGTTGTACACCTATTAGTGTTTTTTTTTTAAGGTTCGTTGCACTTCGCCCTCTACGAAATCGTACTAGTGAGCCTTGGACTCTTACTTCTTGGTTTTAATTTTGCGATGTTGATAGTAACTACTTTTTCCTGGAACCTTCGAGCCCAATAGTTAAGAATCAGCAGATTATGTGCTGAAGATACTTTCAATCTTGTAATAAAAGCTACGTGCCCATACCTGGAGATATTCCAACTTTGTCCACCTGGAAATCTCCAACTATAGCCACCCGTCATATTGCCCGTTAGACGTTTTGATTGAATTAACCTCACGGAACGCTCCGTCTTTTGCATACGTCCAATCCGTGAGATTGAGCATGGGAGTATGACTACGTGTGGATAGTAACGTAGCTTAACTCTGTGATCTTGATCTGTGAATGAAGATCTGTTCCTGTTCCGGTGTGAGACAACGGTGGGTCTCAACACACTTATCTTTGTCATCTCAAGCTCGCAGTTGATAATCGCCAACTTATAAAAATCGATCTTTTCTTAAGGATGAGCTGAAATTAATTAACTGGGAATGATATGAGTAGAGTGTGGGCAGAGAATTGTAACGTAAGGTCATTTTAAGACAATACAACAGTCCACAGAGAACGTTATTCCGCAACCCTATAGAAGGCGTAAAGAATTAGTTCTGAAGTCGAGAGTGCTTAACAACTAATTGCATCTCTATTCAATCGAAAGTGAGTTGAAGAAAAGAGAAAAAAAAAGTTTCGCTATTTGTCACTTCATCTGAGGCTGCGAAAGTAGACATATATTAACCACGGAATTTTTCTGGACGACACCATCTAAATCGTACAAAAAAAAAAGCTAATTCGCCCTCAACTCTCACCTATTTCGTTGGTAAATCTATAATTTCACGCTTCTCAGCATTCTGCGTCCCTCGTCCACACTTTACCATCCTCGGCATCCTCACTAGGAATTCCACACAAAAGAAATCCATAACCCAGCTCACTTCAGACGTCAATTGATTTTCTTTAAGGCATCAAGTAGTTCAATTGTTAAAGAAAGTAACCTTTCATATTTCTGACTTTTAGTCTTTCATCTTCTCATCCTCATAGTTCTGTCTCTCATCCGTAGTTATAGTTCTGCCAGTACATTCCTTCTCTAGTCACCGTACCCATCCGCCGCTCAACCCAAACCCAAAGAATATATAGATATATATATTAACCCCCATGCTCTCCATCTTTCCCATTTTCCTTCCCTTCACTCTTTCCTTTCTCTCCAGTACGAGTCCACGTATCCGCATACTATCACCAGTGTGCATGGGACCTCTGCTACCTCCAATAAAAATCTCAACTCCACCTTTCAGATTTCACCAGATGAGTCGCTTTTTCCGTTTGGGCGCAGCCACCGCCCGCCAAGCCTCCAAGGCTTCGGTGCCGGTACTTCAGGCTTCTATTCTCCCTAGAAATACCATTCTTTTCGCCGGAATCGTCGGTGCGTCGGCCTTCACTTACTACGCTTTTGATGCCAGGGCCGGTTTCCACGAATACGTTCTTTGCCCCCTTCTCAGAGCCACTCTCGACGCCGAAACGGCTCACAAGCTCGGAATTGAGCTTATGAAGTACGGCGTGGCCCCCAAATTGCGTGGCGAGGACGCCAAATTGGAGCTGGAACTCGAACCGCTTCTTGGCGTCGATGTGTTTGGCACAAGGTTGAAATCTCCCATCGGATTGGCTGCCGGTCTCGACAAGAACGGCGAGGCTATCGATGCGTTGTTCAACACGGGATTTTCCTATGTGGAAATCGGCTCCATCACCCCGGAGCCCCAGCCCGGAAACCCCAAGCCTAGATTCTTTAGATTGCCCAGAGATGACGCTGTGATCAACCGCTACGGCTTCAACTCCGAAGGCCATTTCAGCGTGTTGGCCACGTTGAAGACGCGATTCCGCTCCTACGTCTCAAGCCTTCAACCCACACCAGATTTGGCCCACTTCTCCAACTCGTTTAGAGACGGCAAGCTTTTGGCCATTAACTTGGGCAAAAACAAAAATGGAGACGAGATCGACGATTACGTTAAAGGCGTGAAGCGTCTTGGCCCTTATGCGGACGTTTTGGTGATCAATGTCTCTTCGCCAAACACTCCAGGGTTGCGTGATCTCCAGAATGAAAGCAAACTCACCAACTTGTTGACTACTGTGGTGGGCGAGCGTGACAGATGCGGCTTCAACGAGCTCGGCAGAGTGCCTCCTGTTCTTGTGAAGGTGGCACCGGACTTGACCGAGCCAGAGATCGAGTCTATTGCCAACTCGGCCAAAACCGCCAAAGTCGACGGCATCATCATCTCTAATACCACAATCCAGAGACCCAACAACCTTTTGACCAACGACGCTGGTTTAGTCTCGCAGGCTGGAGGATTGTCTGGCAAGCCATTGAAGCCCTTGGCTTTGCAGGCATTGAGAACATTGAGAAAACACACCAAGGACAGCAATTTGGTGTTGGTCGGATGCGGAGGTATTTCGTCCGGCCAAGATGCATTGGAGTTTGGAAAGGCTGGCGCTACTTTTGTGGAGGTTTATACCGCTTTCGCCTACAAGGGTCCAGGGTTGCCAGCCAAGGTCAGAGACGAGTTGGCTGGGTTGTTGAGAAAGGAGGGAAAGACATGGCAGCAGATTATCGGCGAGGACGACAAGTAGTCTTAGCTTGCATCTCCAAAAGTATCAAGCTGGTTTATTAGATTTTTTAATCAGTTTCTTGACATTACCACAGCATTGGTTGACTTACATCGAGTTATAGTCTCTTGTGAGCCATAGACAATTGGCCAACTGTAAGTGGATTTCATTGATCTCTGGATTATTACAACATCTTACATTGGAAATTCGATCAGACTGCCATTGGACACTTTCATTAACATATTCTGAGTTTTCTGCTTTGATAGCTTTGAATGTGAAGTTCCTTTCAGATCCTGAATCGTTTAACACTTCTTCTGTATCCGTGGTCTCTAGAAGTACGTTCATTACACGTCTTTGATTTCCTCCAGATTACTTTGAGTAAAAGACCATGTTTCCAGAGATTTTCAGATATCAGTTGCAATCAAGACTTCCTGTGAAGTGGAAACAAATAGTAGAGGTACAGGGCCCTATATTCTCGAGATACTTTCACCTCTGTTCTCACCAAGCCATATTAATTATAGTAGAAGACATTTCAAACAGAAATCTCTTCTTTGAATTACCCATCTTGTTTTCCAAAACCAAAAAAAAAAAAATCAGAACAAAAAAAATAAAATTAATAAAGAAAAAAAAACCTATCACCTCCAGTCTGCTCTGTACAACCTTCAACGCGTTCATCAATTTCCTGCACATACCCCACCATCCACATAAACACAACCTCTTCCCTTGATTTCCTACTCATTTCTTCCCGCTTATGTCTTCAAAACCTACAACTCCGAGCCTGAAGGCACGAGAGGCCCGCAGGCTGCTCCGGTCGTCCGGAATTTACAGAATTCTCCCGCCGTCTCCCAATGTCCATTATCCATCGGAAGTTTTACCATTAGAGTCAGAACCCATCCAAAACAGCCTCAATGCGTTGCAAGAAGCGGTCGGCGACCTCGAAAGCAACATGACCGATCTCGCTAAAATACACGGCGCCGTGAATTCCGGCTTCAACGAGCCCTTTGCGGCGTTTCTCTACGGGCTATTAATCACAATGTTTTGCAACAACTTTCCAGGATGTCCCACGCGAGATACTTACAAGTCCAACCAAGGAAACGGACAAAAGGAGCGCTTATTACAGCTACAGCAGCGTGTGCGTGCGGCAAGGACGGAGAACCAGCGGCTAAGGCAGCAAATAGCCACCCCGGCCGCTCCACAAAAAACTTTAGTATCTAGACCGCCATTGGGCGGGTGGAACCAAAGCAATCGACACACGCCTGGCTTCACGGGGTCTTCTCTTGGCACTGCAACACGTGGAACCCTTGCTAGCCGCCAGAAAAAAGTCGTGGTTGCCCACGACGACACTTTCTCCACCATAGACTCGTTTGTGGAACACCCGAGCAGCTCGAGACTGGCAAGCCGAATCGGGAAGCCAGTAGCCGCTGCAAGACCGTCGCCCCAGAGTTCTACTGGGCCAAATCTTGATCAGCCACCAAGATATATGCGAGGACTCTTTGATAAGACTGCCAGTGCTAATGTGAGGCGCAATAGGGACACGAAGGCGCGGGCACGGGGCCCAACTTCCAGCTCGGCAAGAAGACAGGCGGAAAGAACGAACAGACTTGCCGGACGGCCGCCATTCCGCTAAATGATACCCACGGCCCTGGATTCCGGAGATTTAATACAGTTCTACTGCAGTATGGAGGAATTTTCATTGTGAGAGTACTTGCATTGCGGGAGAACATACATATTCATTACCGGCTGTCTAGGTGTTTTCAGCATGAACAACCACCTTTTAATACCCTTGCATGATAACCCAATCTGGCATCATACCATTTTGGGAGAACAAATCTAGCAATTGTCCTTAACGAATTGGAATAATATTTCCACATCCACGATTTCACGAATTTTGTGCCCCTAATGCCTGTTTTTCATGTCTACGTCACATGTACTTGTGACATTATCAAATCCTGATATTAGATTCCCAGCTCCAATGCCCAGGTACTCAATTTTGATCCGTTTCCATCTAATTGCCCTCTGTCAACTTCAACATCAACTCATACTTCACCTGCTGCACCGATTTCTGTTGCTGACTAGCCATCACAAGCAAGTAATCCTTATTTTCCATCAGATTCAAGATCTTTTGCCGGCGAAGCTGCTCCTGATAATTGAGTGAATCCATACTAAAAAAAAAAAAAAGGAGCGCTAATACCACCAGTCACAGGTTCCAGCTCCAGGAAAACAAAGCAGTGTACTCACTTTGTGATAGCTTCGTCCTGGAGCACGTGACCTTCGTTCTCATACAAATTGATTCTCCTCCACTTTCACATCTCCTCCTAGAAATGTCTTTGTCTGCAGAAGAGAAGAGACGCCTCTTGCGCGAGCGCAGGCAGGCCAAAATGGCCCAGGGAAAGGCCTCGGACCGTCTCAATGACATTTTGCATAGTGGGTCGTCGGTAAAATCCGCCAGCGCAGTCTCGGTGTTGGACAAGCCCGAATCTGCCGACTATTCATCGGCTACTGGCGCTACCACAGCAAATTCCGCTCCAAAGCCGACGCCACTTGGCGCCATTGACGTCGAAGACTCCAAGCCTGCCACCCCACTTCACGGAGATCCGGAAGTGCCCGATATCTCCAAGCTTTTACATCTGAACGAGGCCCCAGAGGAGCAGGACATGGACTCGGTGTTTCTGAAGATCTTTGGATCAGCTGGAGTGAACACTGAGGACCCTCAAAACCCACAGGATGCCAGTGCCAAGTTTTTCGCCGACTTGATGAAGGCCATGTCGGAGGATCTGGGTGACCCAGGCTTCGGTGCCACAGAAACCAAGGAGGAGACGACTTATCAACAGCAATTGGCGCATTACCAAGTCTATCAGCAAGGACTCTGGAAGGCTCGCTTTCTCTTCATTCGTTTCGTCTTGCACACTTTCAACTTCTTCTACCATTACAGACAGTATGAAACATTCCAGGCTTCTCCGTACAGTTTTGTCCGGACGCAGCAGATCGAACAGCCAGCTCGTCTGTTTTTCACATACTTTCTTTCTGTTGAGATCGCCGTGATCTCGAGTTATTTCATGGTGATGTCGAGAAACGGCCTCCTCCGGGCGTTTTCTCAGAACCACGGCCTTCTGAAGGTTGTGTCACTCATTTCGGGGCTCTATCCTCCTGCTCGCCAGTTGCAGCCCTTGGTGGATAATGCGTTGGTGTACTGGAGCGGCTTCAGCATTCTTTTGAGCGACATCATGCTTTTGGTGGTGTACTTTGGCATAGTGAGCGTGGCTGCCAGGTGAATGACAGTAGTACGACTGATACGATTAATATAACGACGTCATTGTGGATCAATGTGATATCCGTTGTAGTTTGTCGTTTCAACATGAGTCGACCGTAAATGTTCTCTACCGTGTGCTCCAACACTTCGTATCTTACCCATTCAATTAATGTATTTACAAGAAAGTCAAGGTCAATGCATCTTCTTCATCTCCTCCCGTTTGGCTGCAATGACCTTCTCAGCACTCAGCATACCTCTCTTCTTATAGAACGTATAGAACAAGAGCGCCGTGCTGGCAATAGAAACGCCAAACCACGTAAATAGGTATTGCATGTGGTTGTTGGTGAAGGTAACCTTGGGGACCGCTGCTATTGGTACGCCCTGATTGAAAAACTCGAACTCCTGCCATTCCATAGTGGAGTCTGAATCCGAAAGAGGAATGTGGTCAGACTCATGGTGGGGTCTCTTTGCGAAGAGCCCCGTCCATTTCAGTTTAGATCTGGTTTCCGCAGTCTCCTCGGGAGATTTCCAATCAGGTTTGTCCTTGAGAGAATACATCATTTGGGCATAAATTGGCAAGGATCCGGTCTCCTTGGCCATGGCCTCGACATCGGGAATGTGGAAAAGACGGGTTCCTGGCTCGTGTTCGTATTGCAATGTCGATTTTTTGGGCATGATACGGAACATGGCCTCGATCTCGATTTCTCCCTGGGGGAACGCCAAGTGGGCCAAATAGCCGCTGGATCGGCGGGCAGGAATGACCTTCTCCTTCTGGATCCAGCCTCTTTCGATTAAAATGGGGGCACCTCCGTCTGAACGGACAAAAGGCGTGATAAGCAAATATCCCAATTCGCCGTTTCTCAATCGAGGACCGAGAAACAACTCGTTGTCGTAGTCGAAACGTCCCTTCACCTTAAATCGACGGAATTCGAACTCCGGAATGACATCAGGATCGAGTTTGGCGGGCAAACCTTCGAGCGGCGGCTCGGCAAGCAAATGTTCTGATCTGGAAATCAATTCCACTTTCCATCGGAGTCGTTTGACCTGCCAGCATCCCAAAAAGAAACTGATCACGGGCATGGCAATCATAAGTCCCAAAATGAACCTGCGGAATACCGGCGACTTGGCCTGGTTTTCTGCTTTGGATAAATTGGTTACTGAAGACTTTATTGGTTTCCAGTCTATTGTTGGCGTTTTGACGCCTCTTTTGGGAAGAATTTGTTTGGGGTAGAATAAGGGACGGCATATCCCATGGGAGAGCCGTGACCCGATTCCCAAGCGAAGGGAAGACCTGAGCTGGAACATGGTGATGAATGTAAGTGGAATGGTTGGGATTTAAAAGTGGTCGTGCTTAAAACATAAATCGCCTGGCGGGAGAAGCTATTTAGCATAAGGAGTGGAAATGATCATGAAATATCGCTCTAGTATTTTGCTTTTCTGACTGGGATGGTGGTAATAGGTTTTCGAGGTAATCACAATATTCAACCTTCAACCACGAATCTCCAATGGATTCGGACAACTTGTTGGTAGGTGTGATTTCTCTGTTACATGCATTCTGCGCTAAATTGACCACTTGCTGTTGAAATGTGTGGACCAATGTGCAGTCCAGAAGTGCTCATTTCCAGTGAATGATCGAGGATGGAGTTACAACCCTGATTAGGTTGTAAAAGATAAGAACTCGATCAGCAATTGG